>JAGVSQ010008708.1:0-14168 GCA_022683975.1 Rhyacophila evoluta | reverse complement strand
GTGATCTCACATATGGAAGTTTACCAGTTTTAAATAATTCAGAATTTAAATAAATTATTGTTCACCTGGCAACGGCTGAGATGAATTGAGAAGCTTCCCTTCAACCTGTCGCAAGTTATCACTGTAAAACGAGGATGCCTCACTCGCTGTCGAACTTACTGCAAATAAAAAAAAATGCTTTAGATACACAATGTTAATAACATAAAAATAATCTAGCACATTTGTGCAATTTCTTTTTTCATAAAATAGCATTGAAAGTTAATTACTCATTAGATCATGATTCTCGAAAATAAATCTCACAAATTATTATAAACAATAGTTTATATAAATATATCAATTAAATGAAAATATAGTGTTAGAAACCAAAACCAACCAACTTCATCTATAGATATGGTGGCATGCCCGACCTCCTAAGTCATGGGTTAGAAAAAATAGTGAATTATCATTACAGGCCACTGTAATAATATTGTAAGCTATCAGTTATACAAAACATCCAGAACTATTTTTCGATTATACATTTTGAAAATTTGATTGAAATATCAATGCTGTCAGACTAACTACACTGTCAGTTACATTGTTTTATTCAATGGGAGAGGCATTAGACCGAAGTTACAGGTAAATTGAATTTGGTTTATTACTACTGAAATGGAAGACAATTACCAGATCTATCTCTGTTCTGTGAAATTTTTCTGCCACTCCTCAAAGGATACTCCCTCCCTCCGGAGCTTCTGTCTTTTCCTGACGAAGTACTTGCAACCGACTGATTAACAGCAGGTGTCTCCCTGCGCCTCTTGCTGGTGGACGATCCCCCGTCGGCCTCCGCAGGACGTCGATTCCCTCGAGGTGAATGGTCAGCACTGTCTATCCTCCTCCTTTTAAGGAGAGTCCGTTTGTTAAGGGCACGCCTCTTTGGGCGGCGAGATAAGAGCGGTGGAGGAGTGTAAAGGGAATGATCTGAATCAGCGGCCTGATCGGTGGCGGTGGAGGCGCTGAACGGTGAATATGCGAAGTCCCTGTCCTCGAGTGGAAAGAGGGATCCGTGGGCTGCGGGGGAGGCGGTGCGTGGAGTGCGAGAGCGGGTGCGGTGGGCCACGCAGGGGGAGGCTGGCAGAGGGCGACGCCGCGGGGAGGGGGGGAGTGGGAGGGCGGACGGCGAGGGGGTGTGGGTGGCGCGGCGGCTGCGGCCCCCCAGACGCCTGCTCCGCGCGCCTGCACCCAAACGCTCAGATTCTCTGCAAAATAACAAAATATGCTGTACATTCATCAACTACCTACGAGTGTTTTTAAAGCTATGGATACAAAATTGAATCACTTGTAATATTTAATGGGTCACAAAATATTAGATAAAAATATTCTTGAGATAATATAAATACCAAGATTTGATGAACTCTCAAAACTTATCCAAAGCCAATGAATAATAATGCCTTATGTTGTTACCAATACTGTAATTTGTATTATTAAAATAATAATTTGTGCATGTTTTTTTATTCATATTGTCCTGGGTCGCGAAATCTAAGCCATTACCCTAAATTGGGTTGTGAGTCAAAAAGGTTAAGATACGCTAGCCTACAATCTCATATTTTTATCATCATCTTAATTATAACCTGAGCATGTATGTAATGACGACAAGTATTAAAGTGATAGAAACAGATGATAAATTTATGGAAAACGAAATAATTCTTGCAAAAAAATCACTAATGCCACATAATGCACAGAACCAACTATAAATGTATGCAAATATGTGTGTATATATATTGAAAACAAAATGATATCGCAAGTACATATATCAAGCCGTAATCTACAATATATCATATGCGTAAAAAATTTATTCCATTGTATTTAATGAATTTAAAAAACAAACCTTTTTAAAGAATTCATGTTTTCCATACACGATCTTTCGCCGATTACAGCTCGATATACCAAGATAACGCTAAATAATGATTAGCGCATCAATTCCAATAAGTTGTTTCAAGATTCATAACAATATATCCAGCATTCATTTATTTTTCAGTCAAGTGTATCGGTAAATCTAATCACTATAGGGGCCACCAATATCTATATTCTATGGATGGTCTACGGGCCAAATTTGGAACATAATTAAATTTCATCTGAATATCATAAGTGTACATTGCTCTCACTCAATGGTCAACTAAAAACTAAGCCTGGTGCATCTATACTACAATACACTTTCAGATTCCTCTCACATTTGAATTCCTTTACTGCATTAGCTCACTTAAATTTTAATGAGATCAGCATCCTACGTGATTAGTTTAATTCTTGCTACATGTTGTAATAAGTGATTTCATTACAGTGTATATATGTTGATTGTTATGTAAAACGAATATTCGTGAATTGTGAATAAAATAATCACATTGGAAATTTGCCAAATAGGCAAGAATTTCGTACTGTGTGAGGAGTGAAAAAATATTGATTCGTGTTATGACATTTCAATGAGGAGTAAAGAAGTTGCGTGTCGAATGTCAGCAATCCTATTACAAATTCCTGAATAGTAAATTTGAGAAATAGATAATTTGTAAATGAAAACATTCAGTCAAGAATAGAAATTCAGCGGACATAAATTGAATTAAAAGATAATGAAAAAATATTCCTCCATTCGATCCTAGAATCATAATACTGAGGGAAATAATACATGACAATGTATTTCTCCACTAGTAGATGCTAGTGGACCCCACATGTTTGACAACCATTGTTATCCAATATATCACATATTAAACACATAGCAATAATTTCACTAAAAACACTGATAAATTATAAATCAGTCTGCATTATTTGTGGAACCTGTGTTTATATATCCTCACCATAGAGTAACTGCTGGTTGAAGACTTAATTACTTATTTTTCAGTCTCTGATCATCTATCATGATGCACTTACAATAAAGTACTGTATTTCTACCACCCACTACATTACTAGGTTTGTTCAACATTTATGTCGCTCGGTCTTTTTGAAAGAGAGATGTTATGGTTACCTGGCTGCTACCTCCCTCGCTGTGGCAGATTCGCCGCCGTCCTGTTCGCCGGCCATAGGCTGCGGATGGGCGGAGCTCGTCGTCCCGCGCTGCGGGCGCTTTAGACGCCACGCACACCATGCCACGCCGCCCCCTCCCTCTTCTTCCGCCCGACCTCCGCGCCTTCGCCTGATGGCTGCAGCCCGAGCAAAAGCCCCTCGACTGACTGCCTCCACTCCGTTGGTACAGCAATTATATTACGATGCCCGGTTTATTGACACGCTATCCGCTTCCACAAATATATCTATCTTTCGCACTTCCCAACTTAATACAATCGCAGATCGACTGATGTTAAAACAAAATCACTTCAATCAAGAGTATTTAAACACGATTAAATTACAAGTTAACTTGAGTACATTCACTGGCCAACTTCGGTATATCAAAAATTTGATTGATTTCTTCACATGCACCCGTTGAATATATTGCGATTTTGCAATATATCAAGTCGCCGGCAGGACTGAGATCAATCGAGCCGAAATTCCGGGAACGTTTCTTCTGCTGCCAGACACCATCTTTACGGTTGATTGTGCACCATCTGAAGAAAGAAAACACAAAATTAGTTATTAGGACACACATAGGACTAGCACAAATAAATATTACTACAAACTGGATCTAACTGCTAGTCATATTTCTATTTGACCCCTCCGTGCCTGAGTCGTAAGCAAACATTTTTTGGTACCAGAGGTTCGAATCCAACAGGTACAAAAATACTTTACAAAATCAAAAAAAAGTTGCTGAATTAAAAACGCATCTCGAAAAGTTTTTCAATGAAAAATCAACGGATTATTCCAAAAATTAAATTGAAAAATTGCCTACACGATATTTAAGTAATTTGTTTTGATTAGAATACAAAACTTTTTTTTTCGGAAAAAAATCGCAAGCAAACAAAAATTTTGATTTCTTTCCGGCCCACCTAACATTTGTAAATGTTAAAAAATTCTACCATGCCCTCTGGAGTCATTTTCAAATTGTGTTTCCAAGTTTCCAAAATAGCTTCTCTGCCACTTGGGTATATTTTAATACAATTTTAATACTTACTAAGAAACTCCAATCACAATGAGAAAAGGCTTATATTCGTAATTCAGTTGTTGGTCAGAATCACCATAGACAATCGTAATACATATAAAGTTACAACATTAACTTAACTCTGGATAAATCTTGGATTACCTCGAAAATGAATCGCAAAATTTTAGGAACAGAGTAAATAAGAAAAACTTATCGTCAAGTTCAACAAACCAGTTTTCTAGGATATTCATTTCAACATCAACACCAATTATTGTTGCCAGTATAATAAATTATATTTGTATATGATTATTTTTAAGTAAAAATAAAAAATGGCAATCTGAATAAAATAATTAATTACAACATAAACAATGGAGGAACGGAAACAATGCGATCAAAGCTAACTAAATGGAATGATGACATCAAAATATTTTTTATATTTTTAATAAAAAGTTGTGCTATGTAAAATAAAATCACGACATAAATTACTTTAGCATTGATTAGTCGTTAGCCATTTGCTCAACCTCTGAGTGCATCTCACGCTTTCTATTCAATTACGAATATCGATTAAAAAAGGGAAAAGTATCTAATTTTAAGTATCAAACAGAAATCAAACCTGAACCCAAATATCGCGGATGAATCAGCGGACAGATTGTTCGTTTCAACCTAACGCATTTATCGATAGATATGATAAAAACTTCTGGATCATACTACAATATAAAATGTGTCCCTACGGAAGTGCACCACTCTCTCAATTCGTCATTGTTACAATGAAAATATGTAAAAATTATTGCCATCAGATAATTCAGTCGCCCAAGTGAGCATTTGTATACGGTGGTGCACTTGCGATCGGAACACGTGCAGGGAAGCTCTTAGGTACCTACCCAAAGGAAGAAAAAAATATAACAATAAAATGAAACAAAACGAAGAGGGGATTGCACTTCCAAGGACACAGCTGCAGGGTCATCGACCCGACACGCGCTACACACGTCCAGCCAGCACCCTGACAAAACGAATGGCGCTATCCAGAAAGCGACCACCCAACAAAAGCAAATTATTATAAATGTTGCCACGCAAATTTTGATCGGCAAGTAGACGCGCAACATTTCGATTTTCGATATAATATTTTATGGAAAGTACGACAGCGGGCAGCATTTCTCTATCCTACATAATTTCTTGTGGCAAGCCAAATTACGATAAAACTCACCGATTACTAACAGGTTGAGGATGCAAAACACTACGCTCGTTAAATTCTTATAACACACCCTTCGATGTTGAAAGGTTTTTTTTCATATCTTTTTTTACACTTAAGTGTACATTATACTGCTTCAAGACGAAAACTCGTAATATACGAACGCTCAGCCATCGATGCCTAAAGGAGCAATAGTCGAATTGTTTGCTCTTTTGGCTTTAATTTCTTTGCCACGATTTAAAATAAAAATACCGATATTCATTTACACTAAAATATTCTAAATGTATATTTGTTAAAAAAAAAAACCAACAACAGCGGGTTGGATTCGTTCCTCACGACTCCGTCAAAAAATGACCCTCGGTATCATCAATTATGTACCGTTCAACTTGTCTATAAAATACGAGCGAGTATCGCAAATTCTACTCTGATTAATATGAAATAGGCCAAGACCTACGCTTCATTAGGTAGTTAAATTTCACGGACGAAAATTAATAATACACATTCGCAACCGAATTCGCGATAAATTATACTGGAAAACAAAAATATTAAGCGTTTTCGCAACTACGGCACTATTTGAAAAACGCTGGATTTGTAGACAACGAATGTGGTTCGAATACCGTTGTTGGTCAGTCAAAAGCGGCGACTCGAAAAAAATATATAAATACACCCAAAGTTTTTACTCCGAATTAACATTTATATTCGAGTTTAAACGTCGACGTCTACAATATCTTTTCCTCGTCCATGTTATCGACTTCCGAATATAAAAAAAACAAATATTCAAGTATCATAAACACGTAGATCACATTGCAACATTGGTTGACGATGAAGATTAACTTTTAATTCGAGTTGCACACTTCCACGTCGATCATTATTCGCAACACGAGATCTTTCGGTAGCTTCGCGCGTGGTCTTATGTATTCGTAGTTATAAATAAACTACAGTAAACAGTTCATATAAATAAAGATTGGAAGTTCCGAAATGTGAAACTCGCATTACCAATAACAATACCATAGACGTGTATGAATTTAAGATTTAAATATATTTATATTATTTCTATAAAACTGTAAGACTTCCATAGATGAAGAAAAATCTGTAGGAAAACAAAAATGCTTATTTTCGTAAGTCGTGACGCACGAGGTTTCTTTTGTAAACAATCTCTATCCGACATGCACGCATGATTAGTAAAATGAACAAAAATCGATTCGAACCAAAGTAATCGCCTTAACAACTTTTAATCAGCTTCGGTTCCGAGACGGTGCCAGGCTGGCCAGCACAAAGTGGAAATTTCCTGCGAATCAATCCTCCGGGGTTGACATTTTGTAACATACCAAGATTACGCTACAAGGCAACAAACTATAGCATGTGAAATACTTCGATCGGCTACAACACACTCGCATCAATTTGGCTCAGTCAATGAAATCAAAAGACAAATTGAACGCAGACATCCCACACTTTAAATAACAATTGGAAAATATAAACAACTCCAGATTTCAACCTTCAGCGTTTCGGGTCGTACTGACAAAAAATGTCGCATGTCACTGCATACATATAAAACAATCTGTTACCTTCTCGTCCAATACTCATTCTACGGTAATTCTTCTGTCAAATATCTGGTCTCTTTGAGATAAGAAAACGAGAATATTGTTCAATTAAAAACGCAAGCACTTATCTAACGAGATAAAATTGAAAAGACGACACATCAGAGTGACAGGGAATTAATGTAAGAAACGCATACATACTTAGGTATATAATGTTGTCTCCGAGACAAAATTACCATAAGCTGTCAAATCAACGTATAGCGCGGTAAACGAAGCAAGCGATACCTCATTCGCCCATTTGCAATGAACTAAAAGAACCCTAATATGTTCAATTGTTTATTGATACATTTAAAATTATGTTAGTAACAAACAATCGTTCTGTCTATTTTTGTGAACATCCGAAAAGTAAACTTTGAAGTCCTGTACTTTAAAAGCTCATAAACAAGAATTGGTGCCATCTCGAATAAGGTTTTATTCAACAGTGACATGAGGAAATTAATTTTATTCACAATATATTATTCAATATACAGAACAATGCAAAAAAATAGGCCATATGTACTTAACTAATCGCCCACGCAATACTGTTTTTTCGCTGTGAGATAATGACTAATTGTAAGAACAAATTTCCAGTCGATATCTTCTACACGTGTGGATAGATACCGGCCGATGTTATTAACACGTGGGTAAAAACAACAGCTGACGGACGATCTGACAATGAAGTATTAGCAGAGCTCACACGCTACGGCCGCGGAACGGAGTGCGGTGAGTTATCCCCTCGATTCGTAACGCCAAAATAACGCTCTGGGCACACCACGTCCACGCACGCACAGAAGCCGAATGAAAATACGTACTCTATAAATAAACGAGTCTACATTGTGATCTTCAATTATTTCATTATTCTCGAACGGGGTGGGTACCACATTATAACGAAACGGTATCTGTCATCGTGAATAAACGAATTGTCAATAAGCACATTTGAAAGAATACTTACTCATCATCATTTCAGTGACAATTTACTCAAACGATTTATTTGTAGATACATTTTTCCAACCCTAAACAGAAAGCATAATTCCTACGGTACGTTTCAATATTAATGTTCATACCACAGTATATAAGTTAGATAGGTGTCTCCATGGTCGAAATAGTAGATAACTATGATGATATGATTTAGTTAAAAGATTTTATGTGATCAGTTCCGATCAGAGACTGTAAAAATGCCCAAATAGGATATTTGAGATCTTAAAACGAAAATCATAAAACTTAAAAACGTAAGCTCGATTTTATCAAAACACAAAATTTGACATAAATATCTTTGTACATCGATAACATGATATACACAGAAAGCTCACAAAACTAGCGTTAATCATATTGCATAATGAATGAAAAAATAATGCAAATTTAACGTATTTGTGTCTAAAGCTCGATGTTATTACTCTCATTATTATAGTTAAATATATGCAATATTTTTAAATGATTACGAGCCACAATAAAAATAACACGCAGACTAGAGGTTTTTTTTTATTGGATGAGAATAAATTAAAAATACTTTCAGTTTACACAAAACATTTAAAATGCAATTTCACTAGGTACACTGTATTAATAGCCCCACATAAACGACAGCGCCGAGGCATCCTTTTTGTTCATTTTAAATATTTTCTCCGATCTCAAGTCGGCCGCTCGCTCCGTTTTCTAAAGCATCTGCCCCGAAAACAACGGCATTTCGATGAACTGTGTTTTTCTATCTTTCAGTCGGAAAAAGATTTCAGTTCAAGCATTGGTCTCTTACCATTTTTCAGATTCCAATTATGAGAACTATGGTCCAATATCAATTGACTCTTTATAAAAAAAAACTTTATATAAGATATAGATAGACCGACATAATTATCGTTTTAATGATTTTATTAAAAATTGAATCTTCAGAATGGGTCGTCAATTACGATACTTGTTTCGATTATTCTAATAATTATTAATATACCCATTACAATACTAATGTAATGTCACCATTGATGTATCTTAACGTGTTTTGGTTGTACCATTTAATTAGTTATCTTTACGGAACATGATGTTACAATCGAAGTCAATATATTCCTTCTTTTTTATTAACACTTTTTCTATTACCCTTTTCTCAATTGATACAAACACTATATTTTAGATAATTACCATTACCACGTCTTCGTTTTATTTAATAGTATTTTTTACCGACATAATGGAATAGTCTATCGGTTAATTGACCAGCGGAAGATTGACTCGATTTGATAAACCGGTCGGAGATTATAAAACGGCGGTGACTGAAATTGATTGCTTCTTCGCTAAAATAGCCGAGGAAACGTAAATACTTATTTGGTCAATTGGGTTGTTTTCGTAGAAAGAATATGTTTTGTAATGAGTGAAACTTAAATATTGAAATGTGTCATAAGTGGATGTGCGGTAGGGAATCTAAAAACAAACAGACGTGACCGACTTACATCGGACCCATTATAACGCGAATATGTATACCACGGTTAAAAACAACATTGCCTTCCTTACACGTTTCCTAATATAAGTTCTAAAAACATTAAGTGCGAAAAAACTAATGAAACTTACAGAAATCGTTTATTATATAGTCACCCGGTAGAAGTTAGCGTGCACGGAGCAAGGGATCGTAGGTTTAATTAAGGTAATTATTTAACGGTAAATAGACAATTTTCACCTTTTTTTAAAGTAACCGAAAATGATCCGGCCAGCTTTTTCTCTCTGAAGTTGTTTCTAACAAATAAAAAGAATCGAAATTTCTCTAGTAATCCTAGTCAGTTGGGGACGATCAAAGTTACACCGTCATGTGCTATGGTAATGTTTTAACATTGGCTAGTTTCAGACAGTTACAAAGTACAATTTAAATGATGCAAAGCAAAAAGTGGAAGATGTTAGATATTCAAAGGAATCGGCACAAAAATCAAAACTGCTTCACCTAGTTAATTGCTGACATAGTAAATTTGATGCTTGAATTCTAGAAGTGCAGAACTAACATGCCAGCAGCCATTCTTAGTTTCCAATGCGAAGGGCAATGACTAATTATGTTCAATCAATAATTGTTTTGAATGTAGATACGTTCTACCTAAAATGAGTTTAGGCAAAGGTAAGTATTTTTGTGCCACGTAAAAAATATTTACTTATACTTTGTAATCATTTCACGCGTACACAGTGAAATTAAAAGAGTAAATTCAAATTGGGGGAGTATGTATGCTGAGCTATTAAAGACGAAGGCGTGATAGCCGAAATAGCTGTCGTCAGTAGAATTGCAATTCTATATAAACAATCAATTGTTATATCACACAATGCTAACTGATTTGATTGACTGCCAAGGTCTTCGGACATATTTTCAAATATACTGACAATTCACGACCATTTCGATGTGCAATAGTGTTTTACATTTTGATAAAAATATGACTTAATTAATGTTCACAATGGAGTTACATAATGCAACATGAATCAGTACATCGTAACGCTAACGCAGGTAAACCAAAAATACACAATTAACGACATTAACAAATCATTAAAACATAATAAAATAAATAACATATACACATCATGCTCACATCCGTAAACGCACTTGGAGATTTTATGTGCAGTGATTCATAGATATGGGTTTTGTTTATTTTTTTTTCTGTGCCATCGGTTAAATATCCGTGTGTGAATATGCCAATACGGACCGACCACTGACGTACGTAAATAAACCCTAAACCGAGCTACACACACAACGAGCGATATGTACGAAATCAAGATTTTATCACAGGCGTGCGCGGTCAACGTGTAAAATGCCCGCTCGACTTGCACTGGCGGTCAACAGAGTGTGATAAAAAAAAAAGAAGTAAGGACGTTAATGGACTGGGATTTCCATAACAACGGACACCACTGCCTGCATTTCGGACCAGTATTAAAATTTTAATAAAACGAAAAATCTATTAAAATACAGTTTTTTAAATATACATCTTTGCCGTATTCATATAAACATTTCGTCATATGGGTATGTATTGTTGCATAACTTTGTCAAACTCACTATTACACATGTAAAATGGCATCATTCTAAAGGAAACATACAAGCAATCAAGAAAAATGTGGTCATCTCTTTCAATACGATCGACACACTCGTCTGTGTCCATACAAATAACATAACCGCTTGTCAGTACATACATCATAGCCAAGCGGCGAGTATATAAAGCTTTGATCAGCAGAGCTGCTTACTAGCGACATACTTTTGATGTATCTTAATCCAAAATAGCAGAGTTTTATATTTTGGTTTCAGATCCCATGTGTCAAATTTTTTTGGAACGTTTTTTTATATATTTAAATAACTTTAAATTCTCAAATTAATACGACACATGCATATAGCATCGTGCAACAAGATGATATTATTAAGCAATTTTCAGCAGAAACTGTCCTCGTCAACTTTGTACCTCAAGCCATCGATTTGTACCAACACGGAGCCGTTCAAAGTGTTTAAACATCTATTTAAAAGATGAACACTCCCAGCGAAATAATTACAAACCTAAAATATTGAATACATATGATTTGAACACATGCAGTCAATCTTGATTGTGGTGGCACAGTTTAAATAGCTATTTATCCGATTGATTTGAAAATAATCGACTGTTTTGAAATGGAGTTGCTGGATACTGAAGTATTTCCAAGTATGAATCATCCGAAGTACTGAGAAATTTCTACTGATTCATGCATACACACTATACATAACAATCTATATTCATTGCGAGCCAAAGTTCGAACGACATCAGGTCAAAATTACCTGAATCGACTGTAGTAAAATATCCGCTAGATTCTCTTTCCATGTGAGTAGTCAGTCAGTCAGTCAGTCGGTTGCCTAGGAAGTTAACCAATGGCCGTTCGCATAGAAAATAATGGGGTCAACGAATTAGCTCACGATACGTCCGACCGAACGCTGGCGGCACGCGTTGGGCAAAATAACGAAGCGATCGGACCTTTTCGCTCGAACAAAAGCACCCACGGGAGGTAAGTCCGCGCGTATAGTATGCCTAATTATAAAAACTGCCTAATCCACAAAACGATTTGTGCAATAAAATTTAAGTACATCTTCCAAATTTTATCTGTACCCGAATAATGTTCTATGTAATAATACTGCACTAGATGGAAAATCCATCCCTTATGAAAAATAATAACCCTTCACCATGTGAAGATTTTATGCTCAACATTAAGGCGGGACAGTTTGAAAATTAGCGCAATTTCGTGATCCCTTTCATCGTATTGATTTATTGATGTAACCCTTTCAGGAATATGGACGTACACGTACGACCGTGGGTGCCCCGCCTAGTCCGCTTTATTTTCAAAGCCATTTTTATAAATCTTTAATAAAATGTTGATACGTCTTTTAATATAAATAGAAGATATGTCAATGATGTGTGTAAGTAATTACAATCATATGATATATTTTAAAGCTAGAAAAAATACATGAACATGACGAAAAAAATGGATGGGGAAAGTTAACTTCAGCAATGAAAAATTCCCTTACGCTCTTTCTTTAATTATTATGATGTGTAAAGAAACGAAAGATTGTTTATATAACTAATTAATATTTTTGACAGATGGTATTTGATGGATATTGATTTTAAATTCTAAATTATTTAAAACTGGTTTCACATATGGAAGTTTACCAGTTTTAAATAATTTTGAGTTTATATAACTATTCAATTTCCTATTAATTACTATACATTATGCAGCCTTCAATTAAATGCCTAATTGGTCACTTGTAACATAAGATGAGAGTACTAAATAATTAATATATTTTTTGACCGGCCAATTGCGCGGATTCGACATAACACATACATGCACGACGCAGAATCTTCCAACAAAGGCGATACAGCCTTCAAATTTTAATCGTGTTTAGTAAGTAGCAAACGCATCAAAGCGGAACAAATTATAAAAATGTTTCTTCTGCGGTAAATTTTCGGACCTTCCCGATGATTCCAACGGATCTCTTGTCTAGAGGAGATTATTTGTTATAGAAAACGCTGGGGCATAACCCGCGAGCGAGTGAAGTTTGCAGCATTTTGAGCAGGTTTGTTGGGTCACTTCGGCCAAGGGCCAAGAGGTGTGCGGATCGGCATCACTACGTCGGCTGGTTGTAGGCCATTTCTCAGCAAGCCGAGACAGTCACGCAGATAACATTGAAATTGTTTGACGCCAGTGTTGTATAACACGAGTAGAGATAAAACGCATAAAATTCAAAAGCTTAAAGCGCTATTTTTTATTGTGCAGGTGCAGAGATTTTCAAACTAGGGGTCGCAAAAACTTTAGGCAAAAAGTAAAAATGATTAAAAATCTTAAATCATTCCGTAAGGCTTTCTAAACAGCGTTTAAAATATTACATAAATATGTATACCAAACGTTTACAGTAACTTGTTATTACTTAAATGTGTTATAAGATAACTACTTTAAAAAGGAAAAAATACATACACCTCATTTTTTCAAAATAGTTTTTTCCGATGACCATAACGTATGCAACTGAACACGCGTTATATCAAAGGATATTAGCTGCAAATGCCGAATTAGTACACAAATTTATCTTTTAATGGCCGGTGAATTTTGCGACTAGGAAAAAGGACTTACACCTCATTAATTTTATTAGTTGTTAATAGATAACTTATAATAAAACAAATAGTCTTTATTCACTTCGAGGTTGTGCCAATTTATCAGTAAATAAACGTTTTCGAAACTCATTGTTTTCGTTAAAATGAATTCCAACTCCCTTAATAAAAGTAGAATTCATACTTTTACATTTGATAAATTAATTTTACAGTTATTGAATAATCACACCAAAAATAAAAATTGAAATTGCTACAAAAATAGTGTAAAACAGTAAACGAGGCGTCACGGTTGGTCCGTTTGGGATTATCAAAATTGCCAATAAATGTTGACGTATTTGCTTAAACAGCCGAGTGGTTTAATAAAATAATCCTGGTATAATTTACTAACGTTTTACGCCGATTATCTAAGCAATAAATATAATTTTATAAAATAATTACGTAATAAAAAAATTATAAAAATACATACGATAAAATTTTTAGTAATGTGAAAATTGACATCGAATGTTTATCTCAAATAAGTGGGTATTTAACACTACGAAGACGGCAAAATTTACCTACATAGAAAGACGGCGACCGGTCAAATGACTACATGTATTCATATCATTGGAAAATCATTTATTAAATTGAAATAATTGTATGTAACAATGAACTGAACATAGTATAATGCTAATAATGTCATATTTAAGTATAATTTTTACATATGAGTTTTTTATTTCCGTTACTAAAACCATAGAGTGGTTTTTGACAATCATCACATTCGTTATAAGTTTTATTTTACATTTGCTTATGTAGCATTTCCGTCTTTTTCGGTTCTC
>JAGVSQ010008707.1:0-14169 GCA_022683975.1 Rhyacophila evoluta | reverse complement strand
TAGAATTTAAAATCAATTTCCATCAAGCACCATCAGTCTAAAATATTAATTATATGTATATCGTGTTGTTAACGTATTAAACTTGTAATTTGTAATTACTGAATTTACTAAATGAAAATCTTATTGATTTAAATAAAAAATAATGATTTATACATATTAAAAATATTCCTGTCTCTTTCTAAATACAATAGTTTATATTTTTGAGTTTAGTTATTTTGATTACGCATATGAAATTGTACGTAGAAAGTACTTTTCACATATCAAAAAATGCGCCCATAATATTTAAACACCCTTATACGGTGTATAATTTGCACAGCTGTAAAGTGAGGCCCTGTATACGAAATACAGGTGCTAGACAAAGTTTTAAGAGAAATGTGAATGTGGAAATGAGTTGTAGTGTATTAAACTGAAAAAATTGGGTTCTGAAACTAGCCTGTGGTAGCCAGACAACTGCGCACAAAACACGAGACACCGCTCACGTGATAAATGCTCGCATACACATACGCGCATAAGACATCTGCGCACACGTAGCTATAGTTTTTATAAATTGTTAAAAAATTAAATCTGTGTGAACAGCTCGAAACTTTATTTTAATTAATTGAAAGATTTGCTTGAGAGCTGATTTTTTTGGAAGATGGTGTATCAAGTGATAAGACATAAAACGTTTCTTAATTAAATATTAATTGGATAAATGTTTTCATGTAATCTATAATTAATGAAATTAAATGATTTATTTAATTATAGTCTATCGATGATATAGGTGTGCCACAAGTTATCTCATTTGTCACATCCCAGGCGAAGTGAAAATTAACCGCGCAATAGTGATATAAATTATCCTCAGCCAATAAATTACTTATCAAGATTGAAACTAAGCCATGATGAAATATCTTGTCACCAAAACTTCGTCCAAACTATGCGGCTCTACATCATACTCAATTCGCTCCACGTAAATTTGTACTGAAACTCCAGTATCTCCGTCTAAAGTTGAGCAGTTACAGTAAGCCGTTTAAACGTTATATTATTAAAACGTATTTTACTATATGTAAAAATAAAAATTGATATAAGATGGACGTAAATTTAACAGACGTAAAATGTCTCCCCGGTTAGCGTAGTTGGTAGCGTGCGTGTCTAGCAATCCGAGGAATGCGGGCTCGATTCCTCATCGGTCGGAAATATAAAAATCCTAAAAACGCAGGACTCGATACCCATCGGGTTGAGGAATTGTCTGACAAACAGTTCTCGTAAAAATAATCTGCCAACACGTCTTCACGTTGCGGGAGATCCATATAATTTTCGTTCGGAGTGGATATCTTTACGTTCTGGATATATCCACATTTATATCCATGTCATAAAAAAATGTATTCGACCGCAGAAAGGAAAAATAACGTAATCTTTAGATTTTTTTAATTTCTTTTTTCGATGATCACAATGTATACAACATGGTTTCCCTAGTAACGTAGTTGGTAGCGTGCGTGCCTACCAATCCGGGGAATGTGTTCGATTTCCCATCTGTCGGATTTTAAAATCCGAAAATACAGGACTGGATGTCCGTTGGGTTGAGTAACTGTCTGACAAACAATTCTCATGAAAAAATAATCTATCAAGACTTGTTTTCACATTACGGAGATTCATATGATCCACTTTCAGAATGGATCATTTTTCACATTGTTTAGATCTATATACTCCACTTTCGGAGTGAACATGGTAAAAAAAATCTTTCCATTGTGTTAATCCATATTCAAATAAGACACGCTCAAAAATTACGACGCGCCTTTTTGGATTAGTGTTTACTATTCATTCCATGGCTTAGAAAAATTATATAGTGTCTAATTTAACGCAATTAGAGAATTGAACGTAAAGAAAAAAAATCGCCTTTAACAGTCCAGTTAAGAAATGGAAATGATCAAGTAAAGTTTTGGGATAAAAGTTTATATGAATAGATCTTTATACTTCAGTGAGTGGGAACATCCAAGGTCATGGTTTAAGTTTGGCCTATTGATTGACGATATTCGAAAGAGGGGTTATAATTCGCAAGAAAAGGTTAGGTTAAGGGAGGCTTTTATCAAAAGCGATACTTGAGTTTCGATCGAACATCGGGAGAAGTTCAAGTAAGTAAATAAATACACATTCAATTTAAGTTCCTGATAAAGTTAGACCGGCGGAACGATCAGGCCTACGTTTTGTCTTTAACTTAAAATCACTACGGTGAGCAATTTTTGGATTTATTTCAACGTTTATTATGATATTATTATTAAGCCAAATTTTGAATTCTTTCTTATTTAATATAAATGAATAAATAATAAGTTATTGATCTCTTTGCCTGAGTAAGAATAAATCCATAAAATCTATTCCACACTTTTGATAGACACTCCTTATTCTCTTTTTAAGTAATGTTCTTTAATATTATTTGCTTTATTTTTATCGGGTATTCAATGAAGATTTTATTTTTGTGTGCTATAATGTAAATGCCTTGAACTTGTAATTATTATATATAAATATAAATGAAATGAAATTAAAAATAAAATTTTTTCTTGATAATCAGTATTGTAATACGCCAATAGCAATATCGCATAACTATCTGAATGTATTATGAATTAAAATTCACTGTAATTATAATAATATTAAGTCAAAGTCGTTGAACTATATTTAATTACCTTTATTACCCGGCATTGCTTGGATTTTATTCAGACTAATTCTTTATTTAATGATTCCTGTTGTCACAAAGCTATTTCATTAATTAGTTGGATATAATATTTTAGTCTCTTGTTCATTTTTTTTCATGTCCTTAAATGAGTTCACATACTTAGTGGATTATTTAACGAATTCCAAAGCGATTCAAAATGAGTTAGGTTTTTTTTAAGTTTAAGTTTTAACTGTAAGAATATGACTAAAAAAAATAAAAATATAAAAATATTATTCCTGTTTCAAATGTCTGAAAATTGACACAACTGCAACTTGTCACAAGAAAAGTTCTCACAAGACAGCTGCGCACACATTAAAGTGCTCACACACAAATAACAAGACATTTTATACTCAATTTACGTAATTATAGTATAAGTAGATTTTTTTATTTTATTTTCAATAACATATGGTCACTTACTAACAAATAAAGAGTTTTGAGGTTATAAGTATTTTGTGATTTCAATTTTGTCTGTCAATTTTCGGGATATTTATGATATCTAAATGAAAATAGTGTTTAAATAAAAAAGAATTGTAGGGCTATTTTATAATTTATAGCTCAACTTCCAAGTAAAAAGTTATCTACCAGGCGTGTGTCAATCGGCAGAAGAAAATTCTCTTGATTTCCACCTGAAAGCTTTGGCCGTACGAAATAACCCGCATTCAATTAAATTTGTTTGATCAAAAAACTTTCAAGCGCCGATCGAGAATGATACTCTCTATGTAAATGTGAAATATCGTTAGATTTATATTTACTGAAATCCAATCGAAAGATTAATGAGTTTTGCATTATATTATAATTATAACTAATAATAAAACAAATTAAATTGTAAGAGATAGTTAATTAACAATAGCCATTTTAATAAATCACGAATTATATGTTTTATATAAAATATACTTTTACAGAGATAAAATATGATAATAGCAATAATATTAAATATAGCACGCAAAAATGCTAAGTGAACAACATTTTGAGAATAAACATATGACTATATATGAGGGGGGTATTTCCATAGTGAACTTATTCCACTACCCCAAAATTTAAAGAAGAACATTTTTAAAAAGTATTTTTTCTATAAAAAAAACCATGTAGCATGTTCTTCAATGGAATTGGAACTACAGAGATATTATTATGGAACGCTTATAATTGTCACGTGAAGAAGTGGAGCAAATGGATCGTTATAGTGTGAAGTTGTAGACTCCGAAAATTGAGTATGTATCTTTGCAATGTCAAGACTTATGTTGATACATTTTTACTTTACAAATAAGGGATAGATTTTTTTATAAGAAAAAATATTACATACGAGTTTTTAGAAGTAATAGCAATTAATTGTCAAGAAAACAGAATGTAGGCTACAGTGCGTGTATAATTATAAACTTTACCATATAATTATGTGACGACTAAAAACATATAAATATTTTTTTTTATAATTAGAGTATAAATGAAAAATAGAAAATTATAAAATTCACCAATTAATACAGAAGTTATGTAAAGAAACTTTTCAAGTCTTCGTGTGCTAACGTCGAAGCATTATAATTAAGTATATAACCCAGAGTTTTTCAAATCCACGCCTCTATGTAATTTCCCGTGACAGGTGTGTAGCACGTGTAGGACAAATGTGAATTACATACACCACGCGCCTTTCGTGTCGTTACATTGCAATTATAAAATATTATACAAGTCTAAGGCAAAAGAATAATCGATAGTAGTGATTAGAAGAAAAGCACAAGTAAAAGCCTTCGCTTAATAACAAAAGCTCCTCCCATATTTGAATAAAGAATACAAGTTACGTTTGCCGTGAGCTTTTTTTTACCTCTAGCTTATTTAAGATAAGTCTCTAATTAAGCTGTTTGAAATTTGAATTTTTTGTCAAAAATGTTCGATAGATTGAAATTTGAATATCGATTGACGGAATTATCGATTAAAATACATATTCAGGAATAATTTTGTAATAAATACATGCCAAAATTTTCAGAAAAACTTCTTCAGACATGTGATAATAAAGAAATTAAAATGAAAATCTATTTACACAAAATGTTTCCCCAGTATACGAGAGGTTAGTGTGCTTACATTGGAGTCGAAGATTAAGGTTTGATTCAAATAGCTGCTGATTTAAAAAAAAAATCGATATTTGCAAGACTGTATACTGAATCGACTGAAAACCGATTTTCGTGAATACAATCTGTCACAAGAAATGTCTTCCTATTTTGTAGATCTATAAACTCCACTTTTTTGGAATACACATAAATCTATGTGCTTTACTTTCAAAGTGTATATGATAAATACAAATAATCCAAAGTAATTTGTAAAATTTGAACGTCAAATATTAAATTGAAATTTACTACTAAATTAAAAATGGTTAAAAGTAAAATACGCAAATAATACTAATGTTATATTCATTAAAAAATGAAATGAATTGTAGACTTAGCTTAAGGATATCCATAATAAAATTATTTGTATAATTCTTTTCTGAACCATGTACGCTTTGAAAATGGAGCATATAAATTTTGAAAGTATAAATATATCCATAAAAGAAAAATCAATATACAGAAAAAAAGTTTGTTTCTCAGCCAAATGTCCAACCTGTAATATTAGGCAAGAAGTTCTGCATCTTTGAATTTCATAAAAATCTGTGTATGATTCGAAACCGTGATTCCCGGAACTAAAACTCGCTTGATTACTTATAAGTAACTGGAAAATGGTTTCATAGTTTTAGATTTTTTTAAATAAATTAAGTATAAAGTGGGATACATGTATCTTTAAACATACAAATATATATAATAGTTGATAGATTTCATATCGGTGACTTCAATTAAAATATTTAACTACACAGAAGGCATTGAAATGATATATGAGAGTAAAATTTGTGTGTAAATAATGAAAACCCTAAAAAATATTTAAGTGTTTCTAGTTTTATTTTGTATTGATATTATTAATTACGTGTTGTCTCGAGACACCAAAAAAAACTAAACGCAAAGTAATTATTCCAAAGGAATACGTAATGCCATTGTAGAAGGAGATAGCATATTATAAGAAGGGTACGAAAGAGAATCCAATAAGTCTAGCAGTGGTATGCCAATCGCCAATCTTAGTTACAGATGCCTACAATACATTATAATATACCACTCTACGAATTATTCCTTATCTATGTACAGTCACGAACAGACCAGTAGCGAAGCTTAAAGCACGACATTTACACATGTCTATTAACTTGACGTAGAAATTGATTTAGTTGAAATCAATGTAAGTGATACATGAAATTATGTAATTATATTTGTTATGTAGTTATCAACATGAATCGCTTTAAATTGATGCGAGAAACAATATTAAAAATATATCGATTTAACGTCGTTTTTGCGCCTGTAGTGTACAAATTAAATATGAAAAGTATAAATAGTATAATATAGCATGACAAAAATAGTAATCAATGTATTCAAATTATATCACTTTTACAAGCGACAATGGGCACGGTGGGGTTAGAACGATTTGTATAGCCTTTTTATTAAAACTATTACTCGATATTATAAGAATAATACATCCATTAATTGGCTGATTAAATTTATGTACATCGAAAAATATATTTATTATTTGTTTACTTACTAATTATCTATTCAAGTAAATAGAGTTATTTGTATTATAGAGATGTATAGAGTTTTATTCTTTTTTGCAATGGAGATGGTAAAAAATTCTTATTAATCACAATATAAATGTATATTTGGATTTTTATAAAATATTATGATACATTCCTTTGGGTTTTTTTTATTAATATTCTTAACTGACTTCATCATTTGAGAAGGCTCCGTCGGCAGCAAAAAATGTTTAAAAAGAGTAGTTAAAATTAGAAAAGGTGAAACATTTTTTTTATACTGTAATGATATATTGTAAAACATTACTTAATAATGATTAAGTGAAATGGCTAAAACAAATTCAAGTCACTTGTCTTCTAGAGTAACGTATACTGGATTAGGGTGAAGGCACGCAAGTAATTTAGATTCATTCCTCTAAGCGATTTTCTAATGCTAGATCGGTAAAAGTGAGCTTCACTTAGGGAAAAAACTAACCTTTTTATATTATCAAATAACAACTTACTACAGCCTTACATGTGTATTATATACATTACCCCTAAACGCTGCGTTTAAAGTTAATTTGCCATTATAACATTACGTAAATAATTTTGGCCATATTCAGTGACTTTATTGTGTCATATTGATTTATTATCTTTTCTTTGTCTAAAACAAAAAACAAAAAATACATGTCTATATGTACAGACAGATTATCATAAGCAATCTTCTCTAACGGAAAATACAATAGTGGCAACGTGATATTTACACATATTATTTTGGCTGACATTTCTAGGTCAGAAATATTACTTTAAACTTTGAACATTCAACTTATTCAGAAATAAAAGATTGCTCAGGACGATACACCGATTATTTTCAGGTATTTGCTTCAACTAAAATACTGTAAATAGCCAAGTATTGAAAAATTAATTATAAGTATAATTGTATAATAATACAACTATACACAATAATAAGTCTCATTTCTTATGTATACACAATTTAAATTTTAGAAAAATAAAAGATTTTATAATTCTCTACTAAAGTTGTAAGTAGAATTTTATAATAATGTGGTTTTCGTCAGTTAAATTATTATTTCATTACAAAATCGTAACGTTCGAGAAGTAAAATTGAGCAATGCTGGACTATTTTGTAATTTGAAAAATGGTTAAAGATTATATTTAAGACACAAGATTGAGTATAAACAATCGAATTATATAATATATTGCATATGATGTATTGGAGCTCTGTGTGTTGTCTAATGGATTAGGAGTAAGATTAAGTGTTTACGTGTTTGTTTTACGCGTGTAATTATTTGTAACAATAAAGAGGCATATAACTAATACCAACACTCAAATTCATATGAAAAATTCGTGACTACCTAAAATATAGTTGTTGATTATAGTGCTGTCTATAGTATTAGGATATATCGAGCCATTTTCAGCAAAAGATCCAAGAAACAATTTGGCGATTTTCGTTTTTTTTATCAAATCAATTCAAAACGGATATCCGCATGGACTGGCAAAATATCGCAAGAAATGCGGCAGATCAAGTTATAATCGATGAAGCATAAGCATCAGATAAATCTTTTATGAAATTACGGCTTTTAATTTAATGTTTCTTTAAAAGTCTTTCATATAATTTAAATAATCATTGAAAATAATTATTGTGATAGGTTAGAAACTACAAAATCTCTCATGGAAACATTAGATAAAGAAGCTTTTTGGTCAGATTTCAATTTCCAAGGTTTAATTAAACAACGACTAGCAGACGGCAGCGCAAACCGAACTCAAATGGAAACAGGAAATGTCAATATCAGGTATATAGGTAACATGTCCGTTGATAGATACGTGAGGGTGAGTATGTTGACCAACTGGAAACTCACAATTCGATACCAGTTATAGAGCAAACGGCATCAATCATTCAAGTAATAATCATTGAAATAGTACAATTTTTGCAAGAAACCTAAAAAGATACGTAAATTGTTTATACTATACGACCAACTTAATTCAATGCACACTTAAAGCACTCTAATGAGTAAATTATATTTATTATTTGTTAGAATTTTAATTTAACTAGTCAAAACTCATCGTATTTATTATAACTAAATGGAATTTAGTACATATCGTCGTGTTACTGGCAAAAGACGTTAAAGTAAAAAAGTGAGTTTTGGAATAGTCGAATTTGAATGTTTTAGTCTCTTTGTTGAATACATTTTTCGACAAATTCTTAAGGTATACTGTATTATTTGATAGAAATTGTCGTAAAATGTATTTAACAAAGAGACTAAAACATTAAAACTCGACTATTCCAAAACTCACTTTTTTACTTTAACGTCTTTTGCCAGTAAAATGACGATATAATATTGTAATTTTGGATAGAATTATTTTATTTTATCGATAATGCAAAATTTATATATATGCCACGTTCACTGCCAAATTGGAGCATATAGACCTATACAATGCAAAGATAATCTACTCCGAAAGTGGAGTATATGTATTTCCGAAATGTGGATACGTCTCGACAAATTATTTTTTCAAGAGAATTCAACAATTCGAGAATCAAAAAATCAGATGTGGAAATTGAACCTGTATTCCCCTGATTGATAGGCGCGCATGCAAACTTCTACGCTACCGGGAAGACAATGCAAAGTAGTTTGTGTTATAAGTTTTTGCAAATTTGATAAAGTAGTGTTTTTTTTACCATGTCCACTGTGTGAAGATCCATACGTTGAAATCTACCTACTCAGAAAACTATATGAACCTCTGCAATATATGAATAAATTTCATTACAAGAATTGTTTTCAGCCGTGTGCTTAATCTATTTTCACTTAATCTTGTATCTTTTTGAAAAATCCAGCAGCTGTAAGAATCGAACTCGAATATTTCGGCTACGAAGCTCGCACGCTTACCACTCGGCTAACAGGGAGGATAGTAGTAAATTAACGACGTTTAAATTAAATAGCAAATTATACAGCCAGAATTTTTGATTTTAAATACATCTTGTTTGCCACGGGTTGACAAATTATGTTGTAAAGAGCAATCGATCGCACAGCGGGTATACCCAAGAGAGTGATGAATACATCATGCACTTAATTATCGATGCAATATTATCGACCAGCATGTTACATGCAACAGTGACATCACGAGCGACCATGTGTGCAATTTGTGGTCTGCTGTGCTTCATCGTCAAAGTTCTAGTTATTTGAAACACATATCTACTGAAATCCAATACACTATACTAGTTGAAATCCTGCAAACATAGATCATACCGACTGTGAAAATGAAAACGGATGTAACCCGCAGTTATTTAAAAATGAATTTTATTCGATTATCACAATATAGACAACTTAATACACATTCTATCAAAAGAATGTAATCTATAAATGACAAATTAGTGTCAAATTCAGCTTTTAAGTTTGAAAAAAGGATGACCAATGAAATTTGCAGCCACGTAAAAGGGCGCCCACCTCATAAATTTTACTGTTTTTTCTCAAATAACTTATTAAATTAGTATCATATTGAGTAAATGTTGAAAAAAATTTAATCTTCATGCACTTGAAGGTAGTGCCTATTTAATGTTTTGAATTTGGCCTAAACCATTAAATAAGCATGTTTTGATCCTTCTGTAAAATTTTCTCTGTGTGAGTTATGTCCTTCCCATTTTCACAGTGGATATGGAAAATATTTGTGATTTCACGAGTTGAATTTTTTTGACAACATCCGGGGAGTGAAAATTAGATTTCCATATTTGTCTGATTTTAAAAAAATCTAAAAATGCAGGACTAGATGCCAATTGAGTTAAGAAATTGTCTGACAAACAATTTTCGTGAAAACTAATCTGTCAAGATGTCTCCACACTAACGTCATTGTTCAATGTTTCGAAAAAATCTTGTGTCGGACAGAAACACAATTTTTTAGTAGTATTAGTTGGAGCTTATTATGTAAAAAGGAAACAAGAAGCGCTTCCACCGTATACTAAGAAAATTTTCGTAGGATGTTGGCTAGTTGCAAAATGGTATAGATTAATGACGGCATAAACTATTTAGGAATTTAATCGTTGACAGAATACTCGAAAAACAAATTTTCTCATTGCTACGGATACACAGAAATTCGCAGTTCTCCTTTTGCCGCAGTCTTAGAATAGATTAATATCAATATAAAACCTGAAGTACAAACGAATACTTATCTAACGTCTTGCTACAATTTACAATCTGGCTTTCACTAGCTTAAATTAAAAATATGAAATGAAAAAAAAAACTGTTTACGTACAGAACGTAATGAATCACTGTGTCCAGCTTAAATTGTAAAGTTTCTTATAAATGATTATTCGTTATAAATAAATCTTCTCTTATTTTATTTTCTTACAATTTATACATCGTCGAAAATTAAACGAAAATGATACTAGTAGATTTTACATTGCCAATATTTACTCACAATTGGACGTATCCTGATGTATAAAAACCTTAAGCATTCATCAGCTTTGGACTTGGAATTATAGTGTGTGAATCTCAAGAGTTTTATGACCACTGTAGAAATGGAGCATAAAAACTCTCCATTGTCGAGATTTATTTCATGTTTGTTAACAAAAAATGCTTAATTATTCATTCCGATCGGCATCGAGTTCTGCATCTTTGAATTTAAAAAAATCTAGCAGCTGTGGGAATCAAACCTACAGTTTCAGGCTCCGAAATGTGAACACTAGTCTTTTAGATAATGGACAAACAACAACAGCAACTAGAAAGGGCAGCATGTGTTTTAGTTCAAAATATTGCAGTTAGCCTTTGTAGAATACGTGCAGTTCTTAATACTCCACTTAAGTTTTTTTTTTAATCGCGAAAATAGATTTTTTTAGTTGTGGTTTCGTTGACTGGGCATTAAATACTAATGCTTACTTAAAATGGATATCAGTTTCACTATTAAGAACACTCCTCACGCTTTGGACGGTAACTGACGCTTTAACGCTATATTAGTGTAGAAATAAAAGCTTGTAGATAAATGTAAGTCTAAAAATTTGTCTGATATGAATATTATACTGTGTATCCATTTTTCCATATAAATTTTCGTAGATATGTGATCTAATAAAATTGTAAAAATATAAAGCAAATTCTAAAATCTACATCGTGTTCGTGGATGACAGATAGTTAAATTTTATGCCTTGCATGACAGAAAAAAACTAAGTTAAAAAAGCGAGAAAAATTTGGCAAACGACACGTTTTAAATAATAGTATCAAAAAAGTACTACATGTTATGCCGTCTTCGGAAGGATTTGACATTAAAGCAGATTTATAATTCAAAGTATTTTGAAAAAAAAAATGGCAGATATTCCGTGTCGCAAAGTTCACCGCGAAAAAATGCAAAAATAAAAAGGATTTTAAAAATACAGCATGCTTACAAGGGATAAATTTACTGTGGTGTAGGGCAGCTGTGTCTACCTTAGTTCGTCAACATTTTGTGAAAAATGATTAATATTTTACAGTGAACTGTCATATTTCACAGTTATAAATAGCATATTGACAAACTATTGGTGAATTTTAAAAGTAACGTGCGAATGACAGATTTTTATTTCGTCATAAAACAGCAAAAAAGACACCTTAAATTAATTAAATCATTGATTTCGCCTCAGGCGTTTGAGCGATTTGAATATATATATGCAGGGTGCGTTTATGGTCCAGGCCAATTTCGTTTGGTCGCCATTCTGATTTTGCTGTAATTTGTCAATTTATACATTCAACAGTCGTAAAGAGTGGTCGATAATAGTTTATTAAAGAGTTTCTAACGCCACAAAAAAGTGTTATTTAAATATTTGTTGAATTTTTAAAACAAATTAATCATCATGAGCGACGAGGTATATTATAACTGAGCTGGCTCAATTAATAAGCAGAATAGCTACCATTGGGGCACTGAAATTCCTCAATTGATACACTAACGACCTTTTCAATTTTGTAGTGTGACTGTAAGCTATATATCTTCAAATTTACTGGTGATCGCTATCGTGAAATATTGGTAAACTTTCTTGTGCCCGAATTATATCAGTTCGGCCTAGAGTACACGTGGTTTCAACAGTACGGTGCCATATCATACGCATTTTGTGCTACGATTCATATTGTACAAAAAACTTTAATCGGCCTGGAACATAAAACGCACCCATATTATACTTACTTACATTTTTTGAAGAATTATTTGTTAGTCACATACTTAAAATGCTTGCCTCTCAAGTTCTTTCGAGGAAACTTATGAAAATTTTATGTCCGTTGTACCAAAATAAATATAAAATAGACATCGAAATATGATAAAGTAAATACATTGTTGAGTTGAAAAAATTAGCCAATTTTCTTCCATTAAAATATTGTATCATTAATTATTCGTATATATTAATTTTTATGCGGTTAAAACATGTGTTTTGTTGATTATATTTACCGATCCAGTTTTGATCGATATCACCATTGTCCAGACAACAATTTCCAACATTTGTGTTGATTATTTTTAATATTCATTTGTTATTATCGATTAAAAATGAAAATTAATTGTAGCCAATGTTAATTCACCGTCGAAAATATTATTGATTTGGCATTAAATTTCAACTATCACACGAGTTCAGAGAAATTATGGTATCATTTTATTTTTAAATGATTAATATCATTAATAAAATAGTCAAAACTTGAGTTTATTTTGGTGTATATATTATATAATACATCTACATAAACTAAAATTTTAATTTAATTTTCAAAAATTGTATGATGTCTAACTTAAGACATTTCCATTTATTCCATATCATATGGATCTACATACTGTGGAAATGTATGTTTTGAAAGTGGATTATCATAATGTGTACGTGAAAACATATCTTGGTAGAATCCTTCAAAATAATAAGTTGTCTCATTTGCAATCTCTGGCTTTAAAGTCCGCATGCTAACCTCTCGGCTACCAAGGAGAAATCATTTTTTTTTATTAAAATAATATATAACGTTATAAGCAACGATTTTTATAATATTCGCTATTCAAATAATATTGAAAATTTATAATTAAAAACGCAAATGGTCGGATAACGACTGATTAAGAATGCTCGAGAGACTTAGTTCTTGTATTTTGAGTGGCGTGAAACCACAAATTTGTAATTATGCTTCTAAACATACTAAAACCCATTAAAAACTATCGTGATACCATAGACTGCGGGGAAGCTGTACGAATGTAGTACCTCATATCGTCTGAAAACTTTCTAACCGCTGGCGTTGTCGACAAACACGTAAACCTCTCTGCTTTTACATCTGCCGCTTTAAGCTCTTTATAATTCCGTTACGGTGAGCTTTTGAGAAAAGAAAATGTATTGCCTGCCGTACATATCTGAAATACTTACGGATTTTTCTTTTTGTATTATTCCTCCTTTATAACACAACCCGGAAGATGGCTTATTCCAACAATTTTCCAGCTTTGTTTGTTTTTATCTGAAACTCGACTATCTGTTTCAATTCAAACACGACAATTTTCGTTTTTCAATACAAATCTACTAGAAAAGTATATTTTGTGTTTTTCCAATATCCATTACAGAAAATAAAGTATCTTGTATGAATGATATTGAGAAAAGATCTTCGTAAGATGAAGATGTGTTCAAAAAAATATTTAAAAAATATAATTATATAAATATACTTGTACAACAATAAGAAAATGTTTTATGTTTTTGATGACATTACAATATCATGATCATTTACAATCATATGCGCGCATATGTGCCGAAGATTCGAATCATATGTCAGCTAAGAATTTTAAAAATGCATACCAGGTTTATTCACCTACGAGTACACTATTCGTGAAGAGGACATCTAATTATGTAAATCAACTTTCAGAGTTGGTAAAAAAAATATTTTAAATTTATGAACCTCAACGTAGGATAAAATAATTACATGGTTTTTAGTTTATTAATTCAGGGTTTCCC
>JAGVSQ010008706.1:0-14170 GCA_022683975.1 Rhyacophila evoluta | reverse complement strand
TGCACTGTGTTACGCACTATGCCTTGCGGATATATACGTCATAAGCACTAAAGAGATTAAAGTAAATCAAAAAATGCAGGACTGGATGCCCATTGCGTTCAGTAATTATATGACAAATAATTTTTGTACAAATTAATCTATCAAGAAGTTTTCATACTGTAGAGATTTATATACTATATTACTCGGTGAGAATATCTTCATACTGTGTAGATCAATCCACTTTGGGAGTAAGCGCAATATAAAAAAATGACGATAACAGATATAAAAAAATGGTACGAAAATCTAGCATGGTAAAAATCTTTATTTTTTAGAGAGGTCGTCTCATATGTATGGCAAACAAATGAAAAAAAAAACTGTCTTCGTGGGTAAATTAAATTTGTGATCCAAATAATGAAACACGGGAAATATATCGTATTGCTTATTATACTAGCCAAATAATACTTTATGAATGGCGAATAGAAAAACTCTCTGTAAAACAGATTGTTTATACCATGTTCGCTTCTAAAATGAAATATGTATATGGATCTATACATTGTAAAGAAATCCATTACGAAAGTAGAGCTTATGGATCTCCACAATATAAAGACGTCTTGACAGATTATTTTTGATGAGAATCGTTTATCAGACAATTTTTCAACCCAATGGGCACCCAGTATTTATATTTTTTTAAAGTTAAACGTTAGGTGACATAAATATATATATATATTGTAAGTTTCAGAATAAATATATATTTGTAGTTTCATTATATATTTAAAAAAGTATAAAGTGATTGTTTTGTATATAATGCTTACAATTGAAAAATGTTTGTTTTAATGACAGGGTTGTGGTAATTTATTTGTACGATTTGATATTTTATTGTGATATTATGGTATGTATATGTAAGCAGTGTAATTCAATAGATAAGCCGGAAGTTTAAGGCTGAATAAGAAGAGAGAGACTAGAAACGTAATCTCATAGATCACGTTTAATGGACAGCATTAACGTTGACAGTTGATATATTTTCGTTATACGATGATATTAACCTTGTTAGGCTAAAATCGGGACGATTCTCCACACACATCATTGACACGCCGCTAGGTTAAATATGCTTTTAATCCATTCCGGATGTGGCCCTCCCCTTCCCCTGCTTGGGTTGGCCCTGTACCCGGAAGGTCGTGATGGAACGGTCTCAGGGGAAGTTCTACGACGTAGACCCACACGCCATCTTGATTTGCAAGCGCTGGGGGTGACAAGAACCACTTCACTCCTCTGCTGTCAATAGGGTTGCCACAAATTATGCACGCACATCTCATCAACGGCAAAGATACCATTCGGAAAAAATAATTTAGTAATTTTTAATATTTACTCTTACATATAGAATTAGGTCGTTATAAACTTTATTTTTTGTCATAGTTTCTCCTTGAATAGCAGTCTTGTTATTTTATTAAACTGTCCTTGACAAACAAGGCATCTCTTATAAAACGCTAAAATGCTACTGGCCGGCGTTGGGGCATATTAATAAAATCTAAATCTAAATGAAATCTTAAATAATTACAAGCATAAACTAAAAGGAAAATTACATTCTAAAATAGACCGAAGAAAGTATCTTGTTATTTTATAGTTTTGATAACCGTATGTATTGGAAAATGTCTCTGATACTAGCACATGATGCAAAAATATATAAAGTACTTTAAAGATTTACTTAAAAAGAGCAAATTTATTTTCAATATATGAAGATAGTAATAATATTAAATTTATTGTATATTGTTATACAATATATTACTCTATAAAACCACAGAGTATTGATTCTCCGTTTTAATAATTATCTTTTCAATAATACATTCTCCAGATTGATAATTAAACGTATTGATTTTCACTTATCTTTTTTATATTTCACTAGGATTTTTGACCTGCCAATCACTAATTGGGCATCCATTACCGATTTTTTAAAATTATGTTTTACGTACGTCTGTATACTTCTCGGTAGCATTCGAAGAAAGTGGGTTCGATTCCCACATCTGCAAAATTTTAAAAAATCCAAAAATGTTGCACTGAATGCCCATTGGGTGAGCAATTGTCTGATAGATAATCTTCGTTGCGATAATCCATATACTTTACTTTCAGAGTGGATATCTTAACAGTGTGTAGATCCATATGTTCCGATTTGAGATCAAATATAGTTAAAAAAATACTTATATAACTATGAAAATAAACTAGTTAAATTCAACGGTAGATAGGTTTTACCTTCGATTTTAAGACAATAATTAAATCTAAGATTCCTTATTATATTAATTGAACATTCAGAAAAAAATATATGGATTTAATCACTTCAACAAGACATGAATCTATAATAGAATCTCTGAAGTATAAATTATACACGTTTAATATTAATTTTAGCCAATTAAAGATCAATTTAAGTTTAAATGCTTAACAAACATTTAATAAAATTCCAAATAAGTTTCCAAAAACACAGTTACAAGTGTAAGATTAAAAATTCGTGCCAGCAATATAACCTTTTAATTTTTTAACCGGTAATTATTCTGCAGTCTCGGAAACAAAGGTAGAATACGAAATGGGGTGGCCAACCCTACATCGGGTTTATACGACCAACACATTGGGGAACTAAAGCTGTTAATTTGCGACAACATTTGTTACTCCGCGCGTGCTTATGTTTTCGGTACTCACCAGCGTACGGGGACAAGGGTGTACCCAGTGGAAAGCTCACGAGGTATATAGACTATATTGTTTTTTCTTCTACGCACAAATTCACACCTGGTACAGAGGTATTGCATGCATTTTTTTTATTTATAAACACTTACAGGTTTGTAAGTTTGCAGCTTAAAAATATTATTAAAAAGATTAATGTGGCGATTACGTTATAGAATTCCAAAAAACTAAATAGAAATATACGTTTTTTACTTCAATTTAAAATTATCTAATATAATATAAAAAATGGAATTTTTATTTTCCTAACCAATGCCACCAAAATTTGTTATACTTTGACTTAAAAATCCCAATTTTCCAAACGTTTTAGTTCATAGCAATCTTATTTACTGTTAATTATACCATAAATCGTATAAAAAAGTAATATATACACATTATCATATGTTCATTTATATTTTAGCTAAGGAAAAATTTGGATGTAATCTTCAATTTTTCAAAATAGTTTTCATTCAACAGTCACAATGGATACCACTTAATACACGTTCTACCAAAAGGATGTAAGCTGAAAATACCGAATTGGTGTGTAAATTTGGCTTTTAAGCTTAAAAAAGAAGAGCTTGTGAAATTTCGGAAGAAAAAATGGCTTCCACCTAGTCAATTTGATTGGTTTTCTGAAATAACTTATTTGAGTAGACAAAACACCAATATTAGTCTTCGTTCACTTGCTCAATCCTACACTTATTGATTGCGCATATGCCTCTTAAACAATTCTAAATTGGGCATTTTTACTCGCCATTTTTTTCATTTTACAGCCATCATAAATAATGTAGTATAAAATTATGTATATCCCACCAATTTATTCTCGAATAAATATTACAAGAAATGCTATTTAGTACTTTTAATATACCACTATATCTTTTTTGTAATGAAATTAAAAACCAACGTCTGTATAAAATCGACGTTCAAAACCTGCCAATAATAATTACTGCCAACTTTTTTAACTTCTATACTTTTGTCTAGACGTTATATTATCCCATACATAAATATAAGTTTTATAACATTAACTTACTTAATATTTTGGTAGCAATTGTAGTGTGAATATATTATTCAAAATAAATATTCATTTTAAGAAGAAAGAAAGTAAATCAGCAAGTGAATGTAATATAATTTATTTATCTCTTTAAAATATGGTTTTTTAAATGTATTTTATCTTTTTTATAACTATTTTCCGATTAAAAAGTTTAATGTTACTCTCAGCTACAGAAGGAAGACATTTTTATTATATATATAATACAAAACTACATATTATATATCATTCGGCATACTATATATTACACATGACAGTACGTCACTATCACAACATATGTGGCCTTATCAAGATCAAAAACTTTATAAACTTAACAAAACCATACACATTTCATAATTCAACTATTATGCTGTCGATAATTCTGTTGACAATTGCACGTAAATGTGTTAGTATCACCATTGTGAAGAGAAGCACTTCAGAAATGGAATATATGCATCTCCACTTGTCAAGAATTATTTTTTCGTAACAATTGGTGGTCAATCAATTTATCTACCCATTTACTATCCAGTCTAATATCTTTAAATTCAAATTTTTAGCAACGTCATTAAATTAAATAAATATTAAATAAATTAAATATTTTATTAAGGTATTTTTACCAAGATTTAATGCATGATTTAATTAAGGCTTGCTTAATTTACCCCCATCAGTTTTAAATTTGTAGTCAGGCACTGTAAAGACATTATAAGTAGATACGCGTTTTCGCTTATCGGGGATAATAGCCCATAGGACTAACGGATTTCAAGTACTGTTTATAAAAGGGTTAAGTTTTTATTGGATTTCTGTTTTACTATGTATTACGAACAAGGCCATAAATGAAGTTAATCGAGCTAACGACGTTTATTTGACTGGTGATTTGTGTTCCTCATATTTTGAAAGCTATAACTTTGAGAAACCTCGTTGTAATATAGTTTTACGAGTACAAACAAACATAACTTTTGTTTAGTTTTAACTGTTTCGTGAATTTAGAGATTTCATAATAGAAGAGGTAAATAATAATACAATATTTAGAGATTAATAGCCTTCTCTCAATGTTTAATAGTTTAAGATCGTAATAAGGAAACTCGGTATTGAGTAAGTAAGGAAACGCTTGTTACTCTGTGATGGATAGTGGATGACCAGTATTTATTTTATTTCTCCAAATTTTCTGATTACAAGGTCTTCATACTTCCTACATGTGTCATTCATAAAAATTCAAATTTCGTACTTCCTCCGAAATTTGTGGTTGCGAGCGCCTGGTAGGTGGTAAATTTGCTACTGCTCTCGGACTAACTTTGCTTTACTTGCATCCCCCAGCAAAATTATGCACTTATTTTGGTTGTGCGCCTAGAACATTCTGCTCTAACTGCTCCTCAATAGCTATGCCACTAGTTGTAAGTATTAATTTAGCGTATGACTGATATCTGCCTTGGAATGTCGCCTTTCTGTTTCCATTACTATTTTATTTTTTATTTTCTATACTTATTTTGTATTGTGTAACTTTCAATACATAGTAAAATTATTTACATTCATTTTATTAAGTAGATTATTAATAATTTGAATTTAAAATATACATTTTACACAAAATATCTCATTAGAAATCATATTTTACGTAATGAAAGTTGTCTTCTCGGTGGCCGGAAAGTTAGACATTGAAACCGGAGTTCTCACAGCTTGTTGGATTTAAAAAAATGAAGGACTGGAAAGCTCGTGAAAAAAATTATCAAAACATGTCTTCAAATTAGGTAAATCTCTATTTAGTCCATTTCTGAAGTGGACATCCTCAATCCATTTAAGTCCGCATGCTCTAATTTAGAAGTGAACGCAACATTCTATCACTGATATGGTAATTCTGGTAATTTAAGGAGGATGATATGACAGATACAAGAGTGTAGTGGTTCCAAGTAGCAAAATTCCAACTCGATTGAAAACTGGCTATAATTTAATTACTAGACAGCATGTTTCCTTAGAGTTTCAGATTTTTAACATAGCTTTCAGAAAATTCTTCTAAATTAGTTTATGAAATTCATTTTAGAATTTAATGATTGTTAGGCACATGTGGTGGAGAAACCTATTAATATATCCGTTGCCATTTATTTTCATAAATGATCTATAACACAAAGTGTAAGCTCACGCGATATAAATCTTAATACCGGATCAGTTTCTTTCATGTAAAAAAAAAATAAGCCTGATATACATATTTTAATAACTTAATGTGAAATCGCTCACATGCCACCATATTTCATTGCGTGCCATAATTTAGCAATCCTTTGTCTAAAACAATTGCTCTCAATCATTTAAAAGTCACCTTTGAAGTACATCAAAGATCATAAAATACACGAATAAATCTTTTAATAAAACTATTTGTACTCTAAAAAATGTGATTAAAAAAGCTCTTTTGTAAAACAAAATAAACTTAATACATAAGCTTCTTGGTTTTTTTACATTTCAGGGATATGTGATGTAATATTATATGTTATGGAGCTACAATATTTTTTTCTATCCAATAGTAATTATTTATTACTTTTATGCGAATTAAATTTATTTTTTCACCAGTAAAAACTGCAAGGTAATTTTTAGTACAATCATGTTAACAGCTAGATATTTGTATTAACCAAATCTATAAAGTCTAACATGCAGTAGAAAATCAAGCAATGTGATTATCACACTGTTGATCTACTGTCCATTTCATCAATGTTGGATATAAATCGCAATCAAAAATATATAATGTTAGATTTTTACGGTAATTGATTGTCAGTAAATTTAATCACTAATTAGGTATACAATCTAGCTTCTTTTTCTCGTGTAAATTTTGTTTATAAAATTAAAAAAAAAAACTAACAATAACCGAGAACTCTCTGGCAACGGGGAACAGTTTTTATTTTATGTAATATATTGAATGCTACATTTTTTATCGTGGCTTACTTACTGGTTCGCGAATCATCGATTGATACCACTGATATAAGACGCAGAAGGTCAACACTTATTCGACCTCAAAGTATTCTAGCATATAATAATAATATTATAATACAAGGTCCACGTATAACAACAGTAATTGATTAGTGTTCTAAAACGAATTAATTTGATCTAATTGTTGATTTTTATGTGTTCATAGTTTATATATCAATATGATTTATTTATTTTATAATTTATTGATATTTACAACAAAGATTTTTAAAATATAGTTATGCATCTCTCTATAGTTTTATGTGTGGTACTGTTTTTAATAATAAAAAACTCATAGTGATATGGTGTATAGTTTTTTAATATTGTATGGAGCTTTTTTATCACGCTTGTAATAAATTAAAATAGTCGTGTGTTACATTGCTCTTTCGACGTCCAACAAAACCACGGCTTTGCGACAAATGCGGTCGCTGCAGACTTTCAGTATCAACATCCGAAGCAGTTGGATACAACTATTGGCACGTCTAATTTAAAAAAATATAAATCGTAAACAAGTTATTTTTATATTTTTAACTTCATCATACTTAAGTCAATAAAAAAATATTCGTATCGAATCCCGGGGCAGTTCCGTTAAATAACGAAGAGACAAGAGAATACACTTCATTAAGATCAGGGATAAAAATGAGGCGGTAGCGTAGTTGGTAGCGTGCGTGCTAAGTAATCCAAAGAATGCGGGCTCGATTCTCCATCTATCGGATTTTAAAAATCTGAAAATACAGGACTGGATGCCTTAAAAATGAAGGACTAGATTTCCATTGGGTTGAGTAATTGTCTAAAAGTTGTCGTGAAAAATAATCTGTGAAGACGTCTTTACATTGTGAAGATTCATATTCTCCTATTTCAAAGTGGATATATTTACGCTCCACTTTGGGAGCGAACATGGTATAAAAAAAACGAAGCGGCTAAATAGTGGGCACTTTTAACCGTTGAATAATATTTACTTAAAACTTACCATATTTATTCATCAAATTTGAAAATTTTAGTATTTTATAGAAAGACAATGCTTTTAATAGTGTAGATTTGTTATTATTTATCTTTATTATTTGATAAAATACATCTTCAAAGAATTAATGAGACATAAACATTTGATATCATCGTATATCAAATTGGTATTTTTAATAATTCAGGTAATTATAATATATAATAAAAAGAGGTTTTATAAACTCATACATTTTATAAAAACCCATATTTGAGTTGATTATAACTGATTCTCACCTACAATAGTATATATGTATATATCTTTGTACAACAGTTTTGGTAGTTTGCACGTTGTTATGTTCCGACAGATCCAACCACCGAATATTTATTTTTCTACAATTACCTAACTCTAGCAGATCCTGTATATTCATGTGTATGTATAAAAACCGTTGCAAAGCGAAATAATTACGTTAGCTGGCTATTTCGTAAAAAAAAGTTATGCACAAATTTTATCTATGAACATGAATATTTAATTTACGAGAATATTCTGTCCAAGTTACAGTTGAAAGCTCAAACAGTAGCTTTTTTCGACAATTGGTTTTAGTCATTATTTAACTATGCTACGTTAAGCCGATTATCAAAAATCTACAACAGTCTTGGACTTAAGAACATGGAGCTAATGAATGGACAATGTAGGCTTGGAGGATAAGCTTCAACTCTCTTTCTCTCTTTCTTTTTATCATATCCGCAATATACGCAGAACATATGGTCACAACGTGACTTCTCCAGGCTTTTCTGTTATCTACCAGCCACCTGGCATCCTTCCAGGTTATCCCGAAATCTTTGCATGCACGAGCCAGTTCTAACGCTGGTACATGACTTTTAGTCTAATGGGGGTTGCCCTGTCCTCTTTTCAGCATGCCTCAATGTAATGATTCAATTAAGCATAAGTAAAGAAGAAGATCAAGGGTTCAAATCTAAATAAAGAGCAGGGTTCAAAGAAGTGTGGTATCTCGATGGTTGGCAGGTAAGCGGGAATGCTTCTGTGTTGAATGTTTTTTATTTTAGTCCCACAGCTACTAAAATTTTTCAAAAACATATTCAAAAAAATAGACAGCAAAAATATTAAAGAAATAACTGATATATAATTCTAGTAAAAATGCCTATAATAGTGTTATCATTAAAGAGATGCATGCGCTTCACTTTCCCATATTCATATATATTTCACTTGCTTTACTTTACTTAAGTAATTTTCAAAGCTTTTTTGATAGAACCTTTTGATTATCATGTTATTTTAAATGATAGATGACAATACCATAATTATTCTATTTATATTTTCTAATACCATGTTCGCTCTCAATTTTGAGCATATGGATCTACACAGTATAAAGATATCCACTCTGAGAGTGGACCTCTGCAATGTGAAGACGCAAGTTTAGTTCAACTTTTGAAGTTTAGTCAAACATAAAATTCATTATGTTAAATTTACAAGAATTGAAATATAGTCATGTATATATAATATATGAATATATTAGAATACACAAGTAAATTGAGTACAAGTTTTGATAATTTAAATAACTGTAATATGTTATTTAATTAATTATTAATTTTTAGTATAAAAGTAAATGTAATTTTATACTTTATAAATATGTATTCCAAAAAAAAAAACATCATAAAATGTACTAAGCTCGATTTTTCAGAGAATGTGATTGAAAGTTTTCTACAAGATTTTTTATTTATACACACTTTACACTTCGTATAATTAAATGTTTTATTCAAATTCGCTTAAAAATTTAAAACAGTTTGTAGAATTTTTGGCATTGTTTCAAGACCTCAGCGTTCGGTGGAAACGGAGGCATTTAGCGAAATACACTTGGAAGCCCACAAGCAACTAACGGAAAACTCTGACTGAATTTCACCAAACTACCGAAAAAAGCTCCCAGAATCTGACTTTTACTGGATTTATTGCATTAGTTTTTTGGAAGAATTCTTTGAAAGTATTATTTAAGAATTTGTGTGGGCATGCAAATCATACGAAAAATAATGTACGGATCTAGCAAGTTATAGTATCAAGGGACCGCTTAAATAGTAATATTTTGATAGAATTGTATATTTAAAATAAAAATATTTGACAATATTTTTATACTAATCAAGTATATATAAAATCCAGTTTCCCGTTAGTATAGTAGATTCAATTATGAATGTACACATTTTTATTATTTGTACTTAGGAAACTTACCAGGAATAAATGATCTAATCACCCGGCCAAGACTGCCTGTCCCTTGTGAAGTTACGTGACATTGAATATTTCGGTGAAGCTGTTATACTCGACAAATCTGTCGAAGCTATCTAGGACACACTGAACAGGTTGCAAATTAACTCATCGCGCGTTGGCTTTAAAATAAATGACAACCAATGTACAACCGTATCGGTCACAATCTGGATTAGGCTCTAACTAGCGAGCGGCAGGTCATTAAGAGTTCATATACCTGAGAATGGTAGCACGCATGAAGAGCTCACTATTCATCTTGCGATAACTGAACAAATTTTCAATTCAATGCGAGCGGTGGTGGTGTAAGTATAAGTTGTTCGACGTATGCATTCTTTCGGTTCTGCTGTACGATATTTTCGAGAACAGATACTTGCGTCGAATTCTGGTGATGACGTGGTCTGACTTCCTAAAAAACTTGAAAATAAGGGAGCGGACGGAGGAATTCTCTGTTACATTAAAAGTCACGCAGCAGCACTGGCGCTGACTGGAGCATGTACTACATGTAACTCTGGAGAGCCTGGATCCTGCATGTCTCTTTCCAGTTGGTGGGATTTTCGCAACTCAGAGGAATCAAGGGGTGGCGCTATGACCTGGGAGAATTTACGGGGCGGACAGGTGACAGAGAATTCTGGAGGCGTCATGTGGTGGACATATACTCCGCGGATATGACAGAGTGAGAGAATTTTGGAGACGATATTTTTATGAAATATATATTTTTATCTTTCATTTATATTTTGGAATCAAACTAAAGTGGCCAAATAAAAAGTATACACAGTCAAACAAATATACAGCATTGAAGAGAATAAATTAAAATTAAAATTTCTGCTCATTAATTATATACTATGTGATATATAATAATATTTGTAAAGCTTTTAAATGAGGGTGTGAGATTCGTTTTAGCAACTCCAATTCGGTTCACCAGCGGTAGGGGAAGGAACAGCGAGAGGGAGAAAACTTAATTCACTTGTTTGGAAAGCAAACCATTTGCAAATTAGCAAACTAACTGGCATTATATACGTTCAAGTAAATTAAATTATTCCCATTACCGTGGCCTTAAGTCTACCATTAAAAATATTAGCTTAGTTAAATTTATAGTTAAGACAGAATATATATTATTATATATAATAGTCTCATATAAAAAATCTTAATTGTGAAATGCTAATCATATCACGTAAAATTATTACTAGAGAAAAAGAAGAACTGTCAACAATGACATAGTGCTAGTTCGACAAGCATTGAAATTAATCGGTCGTTGTCTTTTGTTTCTCAACGAGAATTTTTTAGCTTTTAAAAAGCTCGCGACATCTTACGGCTAGAAAGAAAATTTTCTGTTGTCAAGGTTTGATAATAACATCGTTTATTTGAAATAACAATCAATTTCTGATACACTTATAATTCGTTGGAGAAAACTGCGTGTTTTTTTTGTAACATTGTACGGATACTTGACTTAGAGCCTCGTTGAGTACTGCACAGAATCTATATCAAGTAAATGTCGATGTAATTTAATAGTACTTTACATGTTTCAGAAATAAATATTTGTTTGGGTTAACGATATATATAATTAGCTGTAACCAAACAATGTTGAAAATCAGGCAGGTCACATTAACACTCACCTGAAATATATAAACACCTGAATATATGACTTCTACATTCTTTTTTAATTTTAATTACTTATTTAATTTCAATTTCATGGTACTTATCGTAATTTATCTTATTATTTCTAATAATGTCAAAACTTATTTATACAGGACATTTAAGATTTGATATATTTTATATAAAATAGGTTTCAAATATTTTTTTTCATATACCTGTATATAGCAGCTGTAAGAATCAAACCTGTATTCTTCAGTTCCAAATTGCGTACTCTAACCTCTCGGCTATTAGAGATTTTATTAATCACTAACGATTTAAATAATTCTAGTATGTCATTCTTGCAATTTTCATTGTTAAAAGCTTTTGTTTATTTTTAAATGTGACACACATTTAAAAAAGAATTATATTCATAGAAGTAATGCTTTTAGGTAGTATTATATAAGGCCAATATCCGACTGATATTTTCAATCAATACAAAATTGAATGCATTCTAAAAAGCTTTCATTCCGAATTTACATCTAACAAAAGCTTTCCAATGAAAATTGGTTTGTTTTATCGAGTCTTTAGAACGAGTTTCATTATGTTGCATTCCGCTTAAAAGATTGTTTTAGAAATATCATTTAACTTCATAAATTCATACTTTTTAATTATAATGCTTAAAATTAAATTTACACCAATTGGTTTTTTGTAAATAATGTGATTAAAAATATATATAATACACCTAAGTATTAAAATAAAAAAGTTAATAGAATTTTAATAAAAAATGAAATAGAATCTACTAAAATGCTAGTTATGTAAAAAGTATCGTTTTTATTATTTTTTAACCATATTTGCTCCAAAAATGGACCTTACGAATTTACAGTCTGAAGATACCTGCTCCAAAAGCGGAGTAAAATAGATATATGCAATGTCGATACATGTATTTGCATAATATTTTTCACGAGAATTGTTTGTTGATAATTGCTCATCCTGATAAGAATCCATTCCTACACATATAGAATTTTTTAAATTTAACAAATGTAGGAATTGAACTTGCATTCTCCGTATGCTGGGTGTGCGCACTAACCTCTATGCTACAAGGGAGGTAAAAATAAAAATGACGACAAAAATAAAAAATAAGTTATGAAGAAAGTTAATTTAAAATATTTTACCATTATCCTAACGCCAAATATAATACATTGAATGTATTTTTATATTTTACTCTCATTTACGATATTTTGGCGGAAAGCATCGATAACTGCGAGCTTTTAGCCCCATGCATAATAAAAGCTTCCAAGGGTGGTTCGTAATAATATCCGCGGTAAAATTGCATGCATAAAACAATGTTACGACAAAGCAAAGTGCGCCATGCATATGGTTGGAGACAATAGCAGGTGATGGAGATCCTGTACAGCATCACATCTCCGTGGCTTGCCATTTTTGTTTTGTCTTTTCGAGACGCCATTGTAAACATCCATTTTAATAATGAAACGAGTGACTATTGTTTTTAAATCTAGCATGTTTTTTATTATTCTTCTAGGTATTGTCAGATAAATAGACTATTTTATGTTTTAATATTGTTTTATTGCATGTAAATTTGTCATTTGTATAAGCTTTTAAAAAAAATAAGCTTTGAAAATTAAAACTGTTAAAATGAAATTACGTAATACCAAATTCAAACCACAGTATAATCATACTGTGTGATAGATAGAAATGAAGAGGATTTAAGAAATAAAAAAAAAATTGTTTATTTTAAATGTACAAATAAATAATTGATATTTATATTTTTTCATTGTTATTTAATGTAAAATGCTTATTATTATTTCAAAACTTATTTTATATAACTAAGACTTGAATAAATGTAAGTGAAACTTCTTAGCATGTGTACTTATCATTAACGTTATAAGACTTGTTATATTGTTCGCTGGAAAAAGACTGTCTGACTTGTTTTACAATATATTTGGTACACCAAGCACTTAAGACTTACATTGAACTTTCAACTTTTCTAATACAAAAATTTGATGTATATACTGAGTCCCATACATAGAAGTTGTGTCGTTACGTCGATCCACAAATGAATATATATTTTTTAGTTCTTAACCAAATTCGCTCCTAAGGTAAAGCATATAGATTTACACAGTATGACGATATCTGCTCCAAAAGTGGAGTATACGAATCTTCGTAATATAAAACCATGTTTTGAGAAATGTTAGATTAGACAATTTGTTATTAGACAATTGCTCAACCCAATGGGTATACAGTCATATATTTTCAGAGTTTTAAAAATATTAAAAGACATGGAAATCAAACCCGCTTATCCCGGATTTTTCTGAAATTTTTCGGCTACTGCGGAGACAATATTTATGTACAATTATTTTTTTAGTTAATGTTAGTTTCTAAAAATAATTTATATAAATACCGCAATATGTTACTTAACGTATTATATTAAATTCGTATGGATATTTATTTTCAAAATGTGAAGACTCAAAGAGAATAAAGTTGTTACCAATTAATAGTATGAACCTTAGGGTTCCTTTGAAGATATGCTGATGTAACTATTTGTAAAATATCCAACGTATCCGAAATATTTTCATGCGGCAGTATTCTTTCTTTCTTTAAAATGTATCTCATTATTATAATCGCATATTATACAATAAATTCTAAATTATTTAAAACTATATTATTCGCTCACCGCCCACATGTAATGTAGCCTGAAGATGCCGAAAGGCGAAACCCGG
>JAGVSQ010008705.1:0-14171 GCA_022683975.1 Rhyacophila evoluta | reverse complement strand
CAATATCCGAGGCAATCTCGTTAAACATCACCATTGCTCTCCGCATTTGCATGACCACTGGCAGGATAGTCCTGCATTTAGAAATAAAAAACAGCTGATGTTCTCGAATTCTTGGGTAGTTATCAGGGGCATACATACCAATATTAGTCAGAGCGGCAGAGTTATCAATAAGACCACGCATACGACGAAAGAAATGCGTCGGCAAATATATATTCCTCTTAAGTTTTAAGCTACACTAAGAAAGCATACCCAAAATGAATGCAGTTGGATAAAGCCATGGATAGTGGTGATATGCAAGAAACTGATCATATCTTCCACGAGTTTTATTACTATTATATCAGTTGAAAGAGAAGTAGGTTTACAAGTCAGCTCAAAAATTTGTTGGACTGGTCGGCTATTATGATTTGGTTCATTTGAAAGATAATTCGTTGGCTTTCAAATAATACTTGATTTTTAATTGAAAAGAAATTAGAAATGAAATATTTTTAGCGCTTTAATTAAAACGACTATTTGTCAATCCATGAACACTTTTACCTGTCTGTAACGAACGTGAAATATTATATGAATAATTACAACATATTATTGATATGATATCGATGGTCATAAGTTATACATTATTTACTATCATACACTTGTTAAATTATTTAGGACATTAAAACACCGTATAAAAAGTAAGTATTAGAAAATTAATGAAAATGAAATACACTTTTTAACGTCAAAGATTTTTTTAAAGGTTTTTTTTGTCCTCGTCAACATATGGCCATCGATGTATATATCAACACTTTATGTTGCCTTAAATAAGTGTTTCTCAACCTGCATTATAGACTCCCTGGAGACCACGGATCCCTTCAAGGAGTAGGCCCCTTGTAGAGGTATAAACAAACTATATAACATAACATACTATATAAATAACATATAAAAAAGAGGATAGGACAGAATAAATATACATTACGCGAGATCATAACAAACGAAAAGTTAAGTTCTGAAAAATATATTTTTAAAAAGTTCTTGATCACATATCGGAAACGGTGGAAAGAGGTTGAGTATCACTGTTTTTAATCACAATTAGATATCAAATCCTTCTTTTTTTCATCATCAGTACTTTATTTATTTTCTATATATGCCTTCATAAACATATCCTATTACTTTTTAGTGGTTTATACAATTATCTCAGTGGGGCTAAATGGATTAATATGAATGTCTTCTTAAGGTAGAATTCATTGAGAGACATTGTAATTGTAATAGAGAGGATATTATCGAAAAAAAAGAAAACTTCTCCAATTATCTCTCTGTATAATGACGAAATAGATTAATTTCTCAGGCAGAGCAGTTCCGCCAAAGCTCGTAAAATAGCTTGCGAAAGATTAACCGCTACTAAACTTCAAAGCCTTTTTTAATTTGGATTCTTTCAGAGTTAGTTGCAAGTTAGTGTGCATTCAACAAAGAAAAAAAGCTTGCCCTGAAACTATCAAAGTTTATAACTTTGTGTGCTTTTTGTGTATAAGAAAGCTTAGAGTAAAGTACAACATATCGCATGGGAATATTTCTTCTATTATATGCAACGTTTGTTGATAGTTTTTAATAAGAGTTGGAAAATTAATATTAAATTTTTGTTTAAGTATGATACAAGATATTTGTCTCGCCGGTAACGTAGTTGGTAGCGTGTGCGGCTAGCAATCTGGGGAATGCGGATTCGAATCTTCATCTGCTAAAAATCTGAAAAACCAGGGCTGGATGCCGAATATTGTTGAATTGTTGAGCAATAATCTGACAAACAATTTTCGTGAAAAATAATCTGTCAAATCGTCTTCACACTGTGGAGATCCATATACTTCTCTTTCGGAACGGATATATTTTTAGATCCATATGCTCCACGTTGGGAGCAAATATGGTATAAAAAAAATGTATACAATAAACAAGTGTCTGGCTTTTCCGGCATCAATGTGGATATGCATTAGAATAACGGAATAATCTAGGTTAGGAGATGTCTGGAAGAAAGTCAGAAGTCTGTTATATATCGTCTGTGGAAAGGATTGAGGACGTAAGCTTTATAGAAAACAATTTACAGGAGGCACAAAAAACGTTTATTTGATAATTTTGAGCCAAAGAACATTATATATAAACAACGTTGAAGTGCATGAAGACTTAAAGTGATATTGTATTTACTTAATATGATATTAATTTAATAATTTATTTAAGAAAAACTAATTAAATTGATTAGGTTGAAGCCTTTTTTCCTGGTCGTAAATTTCACAAGCTATCCTTTTTCAAAACCAAGACCTTAATTTAGACACTAATTTAGTATTTCAGCTTACATTCTTTTGATGGAATGTGTATTAAGTTGTGCACATTCAGATTATTGAATACATTTAATGTTACATCCTTTTTTCTTTCCACAGTCGATATGATTTAAAATCGGTTTTTTGAATGCATTTTTTATCAAGAAAATAAGCGCCACAATAAAAAGACAGTGAAGTTTCAAGAATTAGATTTAGCTTGCACTTTTAAAGTATAGTGTTATTTTGTAACTGACTATCTAAAATACGAAAATGTTTTTCAATACCATAACGTCATCTGCTTTTCACTTTCATTCATAATGTGATACATTATGTAACCCACCGAACATTATTTTATAATTTGATATTTTTTTTATACGGTAATGCGTGAATTTATCCACCACGTAATTGAAAGTCCAGTGTACTCCATTTTTGTAGCAACGATTATACAAAAAGCTTCAAAATTTTTAACCTCGATATATTTGAAAGAAATGGAAGTATGTATGTGAAGGGGAAATTTAAAAATGAAGTTATTCCAGTCCTTAAATCCTGTGTAAACTTTTTCTAGTAATTAATATTAAACGTTTTATAATATTTGATTAATTCATGTTAAGTATAAATAATTATTGTAGATTATTCAGTAGGCAGACATCATATTTCAGAATTTCAGGCTAAAATTATCAAATTTGTATACAGAGCTTTAAAGCTTATAAAATAAAATATATTCAAAATGTTAACGTATCACAATGCAGATTGAAAGCTTGCAAGCGTATATAATGCAATTAGACTTTCCACTCCGAGTGTGGTGAGTTATTGTTCCACCTGAAAGAGCTTTTGTTTCAGCCAATAGTGGAAATTTCAGCGTCTACTTAGCCTGCACTAAATTTATGAAATTTACACGCAATACAACACGAATATATTATAAAGTAATGATGATAAAGGACTTAAAAGTTTTTCAAAAGCTTTTTTCCATACATTGAGTGTAACAATACTATTAAAAATGTCTGTCTCAAATTATCTGAGACTCCAAGCTGTATAAAGTAAAAACCAAATGCCACCTGTCCAATGCGTGCATTTTGTCAGTGCTGCTCTACGGTTGTGAAACGTGGCACCCAACAAAGGGCAAAAACAACGGTATTCTGAGCTTTGAGAACAGGTGCCTGCGACGGATTCTGGGCATTTGACTTCGTTTGAAACGAAAAGATAAGAGAACGGGCCATGCAGCCACTTATCACTCACAAAGTGAAGGTGCGACGTTAGACTTGGCTTGGCCACATATTGCGAATGCCTCAAGATAATCTGAATCTGACTATCTGTTCTTTAAGCCAACCGGTCATCGACGTTTTGCAACGCCGTTAAATACCATCTATATAATGTATTCGGTGGAGTTACGGGATGCAGGTGTGACCTGGAAAGACGCAAGAATACTGGACAGGGATTCTCGGAGGCGGCACGTGGTGTCCATATGCCCCACTTTAGTGTGATATGTGTGAAGTGGGTATATCTGATAACAACTTGTATGTACTAGGTAATTGCCCACCATCCACTCACCTCGTCCTTATATCTTGTCTTAATTAGGTGTATCCCAGAGCTCTGATATTGAGAAGTGATCTACTTTATTACACGGGAATATCTCGGGAGTAAATATAAATTACCCGAAACGGGTTGCCACGAACTCAAGTGTGTTAAAGCTACAATAAATAGTATGAGAAAATAAGGAAACTTATTTGGTCAAGCAGTTTATTTATAGAGATAGATCATTATGCTCACCGTGTGACAACCCCTATATACTTGATATTGAAAACAGACAGTTCTATCAGTAATTATGCCACTCCGGCTAATATAGATTTATGCGTTCCTGATAAATATGTTCATATACTCAATATAAAAAGCAAAGTAAACGACGAATAAAAGTAATTTATAGTTTTATCTAAATGTTGAAATAATTTTTGAACGGAATTAATTGTATACTACACTATAGACGGTTCATTTAATAAAGTATATCGACGTGGGAAAGAAAAAGGACGTAACCTACACAGAGTAAATTTTACAGGAGGCACAAAAAAGTTTATTTAATGATTTTGGGCCAAAGTCAAAACATTAACCCAACGATCGCCGTAAGCACACATGTGCGCTCTACGTAGACTATCGCCATAAGCGCATTTGTGCGCGCTTCGCAATATTCGAAAGATGTATTTAAAAATTAATTCCGATTTTCTCACAACAACATTATGAATATTTTAAAATATCTACAAACATGTGGCGATGAAGTGGTTAAATAGGCACAACGAGTGCATTAAGACTAAAATTGTTTCTTTATTTACTCAATATGATACCAAATTTAGATTAACTACTTTAATTAGAAATAATCTATTTTACTTTACAGCAATTGTGGAAAGGAAAAAATGTAACTTATTTAGAAAAAAATTTGCATGAGGCACAATAAACGTTCTTTTTTCATGATTTGGGCCAAATTTAAGATGTTGAATTGAAACGATCTTTAACTACACGAAGGCCAAAATTGTTGTTATATCTACTTAGTATTTTATTTATTCAATAAGTTATTTAAGTAAAACTAGTAAAATTGATGAGATGGAAGCCCTATTTTTTGGTCGCAAATTTAATCCTTTTTTCAAACTTAAAAGCTAAATTTAGATACTAACTCAAAATTGAATCGAAGAGCTTTCACTTTTTTTATAAAAATACTTAAATAAAAGATTCTACAACTTAATACGCTGAGGTTAACGTTATTTTTTCTTTCCATAGTCAATATAACTATCATTTCACTCAGGTGCTTTTTGATGCAGCAAATTATTAAGCTGTGTTATATTGGAATATAAGAGTTTCAATTTTAATTTCAAATTAATTCTGTAATAACTCGCGAATTTTGATTGACCCAGTATATAACCCGGAAAATCAGCACCAGAATCCGGTCATTCCGGTTCGTTCAGTCGTGGAAAACTAGGTTAGTATGACACCACCGCGAAAGCTTCTTCCGGTAGAGAACGGAAGCCTCTGCGAAACTCTGGATCTATGAAATGAGTTCGCCTACATAGGTAATAGGTAAATCTCGCAGAGCGTGAAGCAGCGATTCTTGAACTATGTAAATGCAAAATGTTCTGCATGGATAAATAGTAAAATGAGTGTGTGGCGAAATGCAGGATGCCAATCATATGCTCTGGGAGTGTATCCATATGTCGGTTGAAAGGGGTTCGACCATAATAATTGACCAATATAAAAAAAAATGATACGTCAATTTAATTCTGTTGAAGGGCAGTCTCCATGGTGACTGAAAAGCTAGATGCGCGCGTCAGAGCTGGAGATTATTAATTCAATCCTAAGGTTGACGGTTTAAATAATATGTATCTTTACAAGACTTGTAACAGTTGGCTGATAATAATAATAATAATGATAAAAATCTTATAGAATCTCCACTTGCTTATGTGGCGAAATGCGGGATGCCAATCACATCCTGTTAGAATGTCCCCATATGTCGGTTGAAAAAGAAGATTTTTTCAAGTTGGCTCGACCATTTATCAGACCGGTCGGTCATTTCAATTTGTTTTCTACGAAGGATAATTTTATAGCTTTTAAAAAAATTGGAAAATCTTAGTCTCTTCTCGACGACTCTAGATATTAACAGGGTATCTTTAGTTAGAATAGGAACCACGCACACTTTAGTGAACACCAGCCAAAGTCTTGGGAAGCTGCTCCTGAGACACTTCTGGCACTTAAGAGCGCCTCACGCTCGTTGCGCCTCAGTATACGCCCGCATATCAGGTGAAAATACTCCCCTCAAATATCAGAAAAAAATTATATCAAAGGATTGTTAATCTTCCTGGTAGCGTAGAGGCTGGCGTGCGCGCCTAGCAATTCGGGAATATGTGTTTGATTCCAAAACCTGAAAGATTTTCAAAATTTCAAAAAGGCAAGACTTGAGCTATTGTTTAACAAATAATTTTCGCGAAAAATAATCTATCAAAACGTCTTCACATTGCGGGAGATCCATAAAGTGAAGTTTTGGATCGGACATGGTGTTACAAAAAATTACGTCATTTTGTCTGCTTCTTTTACTTTTCCATGCGATCTGCAACAGTATGAAGATATCCACTATACATCCATGAAAGTGGAGTATACGGATCTCCGTAATGTGAAAACATTTTGACAGATTATTTTTCACGAGAATTTTTTGTCAGACAATTACTCAACCTAATCGGCATCAAGTCTTGCATTTTTAGATTTTAAAAAATCTGAAAGATGAGGAATCAAACTCGCATTCCCCAGATTGCTAGACGCGCACGTTACCAACTACGCTACACGTTATACTAATGAAATTAATTCGTATTTTGATATATTTCTTATTGTGGGAGTGAATTTAAATGGTGTCTAATAATTTTCTTCAGTTAACTCCTCGGTCACTAAGAGGACTCACTAAAGAAGACATTTTTTTATGAAAATATATATTGTACATCCATTTTTTTTTATACAGAATACAATTTTCAATCCTACAAGAATAAACATAGCCTCCTTGCGAATGTAAGCCGTTACAATAACCTCATATTTTCTCAGAATATTAATAATAATATAAAAACTGAAAACGGAAAATCATCTCATTTTTATCATTCTTGCAAGGAGAGGTTCATGAGAAAAATTGCTTTTTCAGAAGGAAATGATTAGGGAAGAAATATTTTTCCTTTGGTATATTAGTGGCCTATGTATATCGACTGTGTAAAAGAAAAATAACGTAAACCAAAGTTTTATCAACATGACTTTTTTAGATAATCATATTTTACACAATATAATACACGTTCTATTAAAAATATGTAAGTTGAAATTGCCGAATGAGTATCTCTAATAAATTTAAATTTTAAGGTTAAAAAAAGTATGGTCTGTTGAATTTACGACCAAAAAAAAGACATCAAAATTATTGGTTCTTTTCAAATACTTTATTAAATTAATATAATATGTTATAAGTCCTGTATAGATACACCATCAGATGAAAGAGAATGATATCGACTGTGGAAAAGAAAAAAGACGCAACCCTCACCTTTTTCAAAATAGCTTTATTTCAATAATCACTCTATATACAATTTAATATAGGTGCTATTAAAAAGATGAAACCTGCAAATGATGAATTAGTCTCTAAATTTAGCTTTAAATTTTGAAAAAAGGATGGCCTGTTGAATTTGTAACCACGAAAAAAGTTTTTTTTATATATACCATGTTCGCTCTCAACTTAGAGCATATGGATATACACAATGTGAAGATATCCACTCCAAAAGAGGAGTGTATGGATCTCCGCAATGTGAAGACGTGTTGACAGATTATTTTTCACGAGAATTGTTTGTCAGATAATTACTCAACCTAATGGGCATCAAGTCTTGCATTTTTAGATTTAAAAAATCTGAAAGATGGGGAATCAAACTAGCATTCCCCGGATTGCTAAACGCGCACGCTACCAACTATGCTAATAATAACTAATATAGTTACTCAACCCAATGGGAACCCAGTCCTGCATTTTCGGATTATTTAAAAACCGACAAATGGGGATTCGAATCCACATTCCCCGGATTGCGTCGCGCACGCTACCAACTACGCTACCGGGGAGACTTATATTACATCAGTTTTATTGATTTTTTTAAAATCACTTGTTAAATCAATATCATATGGAGTAAATAAAACATGTGTCTCGGTTACCATGCACTTCAAGGTTGTGTCTATTTAATATTTTTGTTTTTTGTGCGTATTATAAATTTTGTTATGTGTGGGCTTTGTCCTTTTTCCTTTCCACGGTCTTTTCCACTTTAAGCATTATATTTTTCACCGAAATTTTCGTTGCACAGATAAAAATGAAACCGTATTAAGAAATATGTATTCCAAAACATATTGATAAAGCTTTCAAAGCAAGAAAATTGATACTCTTTATAAGATTATGTTTTACATGCATGACGTGATAATGATGAATTTTAAGGCTGTTTCTACGAAATCCTTGGTAAAAATAGATCTTATTTATTTTTATCATTATTATGTAATATTCTCTACATTTTATGTACATATTCGTGCATACACCGAGACGTAATGAGTGTTAATCTTTTTAACATAAAACTAAAATTACGTGTGTTTCTGTCTGTCACAAAAATTCATCTCAAACGATGACAAGTAGCTCCACGAAACTTTCACATGTCAATTCAACTGCTATTTCTTAATGTACTGTTTTAATTTTAACTTTTGACATCATCACTGATAATAAACAAGAAAATACAAAGTATTGTATAGATTTCCTTCCACCACCCGAAACGTATCCACACTTGTTATGCGAATGTGAGGCGGTGCTCAAAGTGCCAGAAGTATATCAGACACAACTTTCCGATACCTCGGTTTGAGTGCACTAGAGTATGCGTGATTTTTATTCTAATTAACTAAGCCCTGTTAATATCTAGCCTTGCTGAGAAGAGACCTTCTCACTCATGTAAGGTTTTAAATTTAGTTTTTAAGTGTAAATATAAGATGGTCAAATTTGCGATAAAGAAAATTTCTTCCACCTTATCAATTGTATTGGTTTTTGTTCAATAACTTTTTTATATACCGTGTTCGCTCCTAACGTACATCATATGGATTTACACTGTGAAGACAAGTTTTGATGCGTTATTTTTCATGAGAATTGTTTATTCGACAATTACTTAACCCAATAGGCATCCAGTCTTGCATTTTTTATTTTTTTAAATCTGACAGATGGGGAATGGAATCCAAATTCCCGGATTACTAGGCACGCATGCTACAAACTACGCTACCGGGAAGACTTATAACGTATTAAATTAATATTATATTGAGTAAATAAAATACCAGTTATAGTCTTTACATACTTCAAACCTGTCTCTATGTAATGTTTTGAGTTTGGCCCAAAATTATTAATTAAACGTTTTTTGTGCCTTCTGTAAAAAAATCTGTGTGGGCTACGTCCTTTTTTTTGCATAACCGATATGTAAAACATTTTTAAGTTTTTATATTGACTGAACAATTGTATTCTATATCGAAATTTCACTGAATAAAAAGTTTCTTCGATTTACGTGATTTTCAACATACGTGAAAACCTTTGGAATGAATTTATTACGTAACTTAAAAAATGAATAGATACAATTAATGTTAAAATAAAAACGCGTACAATACTTAAGATTTTTTTTATTAAATACTGGAATAAAAGCAATAATACATTTTTGATTGATTTCTCTTAGCGGACAACTCAAAGGAAACCTTAAAATAGATTTCCATAGTTATAAGTCTCATAAAAATTTCTTTTTTTTTACCTAAAAGAATTTTTATTATACCATATAAAAGACATTGTGGATTGGAATCAAATTTCAATTGATTTGAACATTATTTCATCGTTATAATAAGATAAAAAACTTAACATTAAATCAAATGACTCGTTATATCAAAATGCCCATGTAATTGGACCAAGTAAAATAGAAATATATTATCAAATATAAAAGACTATTATCAGTAAAGTCATAGAAAATTAAATTACAAAAATCTATTGTCAAATGTATCTTTATTTAATGGATTTTAATAAGATTGATAGATGTATTACTCATGAAAAAGCTATACCTGCTACAAAGCTATACCAGCTACAAAGCTATAACATATGACACAAAATTTACAGAAAATGAAACAAATTCTGCTCATTAACTATCGTCATATAAAATTACATATATTGTTAATGTTATAGTTTTTTAACCATTTACTGTGAAAATATACAACCATATACTCAGACAGATGTACATCATTTTTCTAATCATGTTTGCTTCCAGTGAAGCATATGGATGTATGTACATAGTGCGATGTGAAGACACCTAATGACAGACTATTTTTTACGAGAATTGTTTGTAAGATAGTTGATTATTGAAATTTCGGCAGATGTAAGCATCGAACCCGCATTCTTCGGATTGTTAGGCGCGCACACTAACCTCTACGCTACCGGAGAGACAATTGTTAATTAAATGTTTTAATAAGTCAATTAATATTTTTAATGCTGGTATTTAAAAATATTCAATTTCATTTAATGATATTGACTTGTCTCCCTGGTAGCGTAGTCGGTATCGTGCGTGCCTAGCAATCCGGAGAATGCGAGCTTAATTCTTCTTCTGGTCGGATTTTAAAAAAATCTGAAAATATAGAACTGGATGCCCATTGGGTTGAGCAACTGTCTGACAAACGATTCTCGTGAAAAATAATCTGTCAAGACGTCTTCACATTCAGAAGATCCATATACTCTACTTTTGGAGTAAATTTCTTCACACGTGTTGATCCATATGCTCCACTTTGGGAGCGAACATTATATAAAAGTCTTGATAATATCTAGATTTGTTAAAAAAAAACCCTCTCGCTCATTGTAAGATTTCGCATTTTTTTAAGCCTAGAAAATTGTCTTTCATATAAACCAAGTCACGATCACTGTCCACGCGCGCGCTACCAACTACGCTAACCAGGGAAACTTAATTAATTGGTAGAAATTACGCATACTCTAGTGCACGACGACCAAGATTATGATAATCAGGTACTCGAACACTCCTGGCACTTACGAAGAGCGTCACACGTTCGTTTTTATTGTAGATGGAAACTCAAAACCTTCGCCAATAAAACACGTATGTAGTAATTATCTACCAGGATGACAAATTCAAGTTGGACAATTTAAATTAAAGTATATTTTCGAGTAGAATTTTGAAGTATATTATAATAAAATATTTTGGTAAATTTATTCAATTTAAAAAGATATTATGGTAAGTGCTGTACATGTATGGAATTTCCTAAAGAAAAAATATGTAAATGCGTACAAACGACAATATAATATTTTGTATGATGACGAGTTGTTTTGCATGAGAAAGGAGAAGATTTACGAAACGAGACGAAGGCATTGTTGGGGAAACTTTCCTCGAGTCCTCTGACAGTTCGCCGTCGAGAGACTATCATAATACTGAAAATATATTATCTATACTATGAAATAGACAATACATATTTTTCATTTGCTTACGCTACAATAATAAAGTATTTATTTTCATTGCTACTATGCAAAATTTGTCTCGTCTTATATACATAGCCGCGCATATACCGAAGCGCTATAAATGTTTATCTTAGTCATAAATACCCTTACTAAGAAAACAGTGGCATAGCTACTTTCTCTGAAAAAAATCTTCTTTTTACATGCGGATTATTTTAATATCGGTAATTTTATGTATATTATTGTATAAACTAAGCTGAATACTACCTAAATGTGCTCTTCTTACACTTGGTCTTAATTATCTTAAAACTCTGATATCGAGAAGCGTCTACTTTATTCAATGGGAGTGTCCCGGGAGTAAATATAAATTACCAAAAACTTGGGTTGCTACGCACTCAAGTGTGCTGAAGTTAAAAGAAATAGAATGAATAACTTAAAAAAAATGGATACTTATTTGGTCAAGTAATTTATTGTAATGTAATGGTCTCTACGGTAGTGTAGTTGGTAACGTACGCGCGTAGCAATGCGGAGAATGCGGGTTCGATTCCCCATATTTTGGATTTTAAAAATCTGAAAATGTAGTACTGGGTGCCGATTGGGTTGAGTAATTGTCTGACAAACAATTCTAATGAAAAATAATCTGTCAAGACGTCTTCACATTGCGAAGATCTATATACTCCTCTTTCGGGGTGGATATGTTCACACTATATATATTAATATGCTCCACGTAAGAAGCTAACACGGTATAAAAAAAAATGTGGAGAGATCATCACTCTCTCCGTATAACGTTGCAATTTTTTTAAAAGCAATAAAATTCGCCCTTGTGGCAAGCAAGTCGGATGGCCCGATGAGTCCAACAGCTGGTTCGATCGACTTGAGTAACTCTTCCTGCTTTATACATATTCTTGGACATTCCCACAGAATATGATTAGCATCCTGTTTTGAAGACCCACAAGGACATGTTAGGTGTTTAAATAGGCCTAACTGAGACAGCTTAGCGGCAAAACCACTCTGGCTTGTAATAAATTGGGTACTGAAGTGGTCTGGAGTCAGTTCAAGATAGTATACCATATAAATTCATTTCAAATAGATGGATCATGTAAATAACGAAATTTGAAACTTAAACGTAAGCAACCATCCAAAAATATTATCACGCTTGAGGCACAAACAATTTTAAAAAATGTGTAGATACAAATCAAACTTGTACAGAAGACAGATTTTTTTTTAAATGTTTTAAAAAATAATATTACCAGTCCGAAGTTATTCCAAACACGTAAAATTATTTGCCAAATATTTGTTTCTGGAATCATAAAAGAAGAATAAATATTATAAACTTAAAATCTAAAATGTAACAAATAAAGTTTTAAGATATTTTGCGCAATGTTTTGTGGAATTGAGTTCCAAAAAAAATATAATGAAGTTCTTTAAAGATTATTGTGTTCTGTGTGAAAACTTTTACAGTCAATGTTCTATGAGAACAAAAAAGATATAAGCTTTTTATATTCGAAGAAAGTTCTTTGAGTTATGTATTAAAAAGCCTCAAGGTGTAAGTTTTTGGAGGTGAATTAAAAGAATTGTATCTTTTGATTAAAGGAAAATACTTCCCAATTAAAATTTGTTTGATTAAGACTTCTTCGTTTTTACCACAGATGCCGGTGTAGTAGAATTTAATGAACTTTCAAAACTCACATTCCACTTTAATTTGTTTTTTTTATTTATTTTTTTAGTCTGTGGATATTTTAATATATTTTTTACCCCCATCACTCTTATAGCAAGCAAGGCTCTGTTTGACCATTTTTTTACAATGTTCGCTACAAAAGTCAATTATATGGATCTTCGCAACGTGAAGACAGGTCTTGACAGATTATTTTTCAACTTATTTGAACTTTAGTACACTTAAGTGCATGGCAACCTAAGTTTCGGGTAATTTATATTTACTCCCGGGACATTCTCGTCGAATAAATTAGATCGTTTCTCGGTATCAGACCTCAGGGATACGCCTGATTAAGACCAGGCGTAAGGACGGGCGGGTAGATCGTGGGCACATTAGGTAGTTGATCAATTTTTCCCTCCACCAATCATAACGTCACCATATCGAAAACGTGCGAGTATACCATGTCAAAAAGAATGTTAGACGCTTTTCAAGGTTTTATAAGTAGTTTTATAATAAGTGGGTGGAGTAGGTAGATTATTTTTCACGAGTGTAAGTTATCTGACAATTTCTCAACCTAATGGCTTCCAGTCTTGCATATTACAATTATTTTCAATTCAGCAGACGTGAGAATCGAGCCCAAATTTTTCGGATACGAGGCTTTCACGCTATCTTCCAAACTACCAGAGAGACCGAGGAGAAAATAATCGATGACAATATAGGTCAAGCATTTCCTATAAAATATACTGGCACATCTCATTGTAAACGTGACGCCATCTGGAACGTAGTTTCTTTTCGCACGGATACCTTCCGTTTTACGTGATCAGGTAAAAATACTATTGAGTACTAGTTGCTACGTGACACCGTAGTTTTTTTACTACACTAAGATAAACCTTTTTATAGAATAATGGATAAATAAATATTTAAATGGCCAAGATGTATAACCACCTAACTCACATTTTTTTATAGTTTTATCGCCAATTCTGTAAGTTGGTGAAATTTTGCACAATTGTGCACATAAGTCAAATGCTGTTTGAAGTGTTTTACTGTAAATAAAAACAATCATAAATGGATATACATGGCTTTTAAATTCAGCAACGTTTAATGATTATTGCCATCAACTAACTTCTCGAAACAATCCCGATATTGATCCAAATTTATGAAATTTAAATGAACACCAGAAAGTAACAAACGTTTATGTAATTAATATTTTCGACTGATGGTGCTTGATGGAAATTGATTTTAAATT
>JAGVSQ010008704.1:0-14171 GCA_022683975.1 Rhyacophila evoluta | reverse complement strand
GTCGCTAACAGTGATCTCACATATGGAAGTTTACCAGTCTTAAATAATTCAGAACTTATCTTTCTAATAAGCCAAGGTATCCTGTTATTATTGTATCTCAATACAATATTAAATTGTATAAAGCTTTCTGTTATTTGGAATATACGTATGATTTTTTTTGTTCTGCTTATGTTAATATATTAATTTGGTGGTCAGTTAAGTAAAATTTATTTATTTCTATTTTGAAATTACTAACGCCCTCCTTAAATTTTCAAAACATATGTGAGTAATTATATAATATATCCATACTAAGCTTGATAACGAAGAATACCACTCAGCGGAAATCTTTTCACTTATACCAAATAGATATTGGCGATTTTTCCCAACGTGGAGCATATGGATCTACATAAATTGAAGGTATCCACCCCAAAAGAGGAGGATATGGAAATCCGCAATACGAAGACAAGTATTGACAGATTATTTTTCACGAAAATTGTTTGTCGGACAATTACTCAATCCAATGGGCATCCGGTCCTGCATTTTCAGATTTTAAAAATCCGACAGATGGGGAATCGACTCCGCATGACCCGAATTGCAAGGCGTGCACGCTACCAACTACACTACCGGAGAGACAACATAATTATTTAATTGGCCTTGTAGAATTGTAGATAGTCAACACATTTTTGTATTTTTCATTTGACGTAAATATTATAAGATATTCTAAACTTACAGAATATACGTAAATTGAGTAGAATTTAAAAAAACAAATACATCAATATTTACAAGAAATTATCATGTAACTTCAAATATGATCAATAATTACAGCATGAAATTCTATAATGTCTTTATGAGTAAAATAAACACGACAAAGAAATTCACAAAAAAACGCTCTTGCAAACTCGATGTCACTTGATTGGAATATATAATTCTTGAATACTCGATGTAATATAATTGAAAACAGACATATTTAATGTAAACTCAAATCGTTTTTGCTAGGATAACGACTACACCTTGGCTTGTATTTTTCTAGGTTATAGAAACAAAGAGCTCATTCATGAACTTGTTAATTTTCTTGCACATAAAAGATAAACCATAAAGGCGCAGTATAACCGGTACCGTGTGAATCTCCTGGATTAAGAATATTTTTAAGTATGCACGAAAGCGAGGAGTGAAAAAACTGTATGTTTAATATACATAGAAACACCTCCACTATACGGAGTGCTTTAAGTCAAGGCTTCTGCAAAACGCTTAGAAATAGATAAACGATATAGTGATAAATTAATATTAAATATAAAAAAGTGATGACATAATGTTGACGAAAAAAAAAATTAAATTCCATAGCAGAAGTCCAAATTTGTGATATTTTCATTCAGGAGAGTTTTGACTTTTGAAAAGACAAAATAAATAATTCTGGGAATATCTGAAGCTTTTAGCATTCGTAAGCCCTTATTTCCAAGCTGTTTTTCTCTGTATTAGAAAGCAAAGCAGTGCCGAGACGCCCATTTTGTTGACACGTTGGCTTGGTATACGTGTTTACTTAAGAAGTCAGCCGCAAGAAATTGGAATAAAATATTCTTGAGTGAAAAATGACCTACCAAAAAAAGAGCAATATAATATGTGGATTCTGTTATAAACCAATATTTCTTATAATACTGTCACAATATTTTATATAAAGTTACGTGAAGATAAATTTTCATGGCGGTAATAAAAAAAAATATGTCGAAACTCCCATGAATAGTAAGTAATGGTATACTCACCCATATTTTGTATGTTTTTTTCATTATATTTTCCTCAAAATATTTGTTGGTTCAAATTTATATTATAATGAGCACTATTAATATAAATTTGATTACTTCCTTACTTATGTACCTTACGTAATAATGAACTGTTCAAACGAATCGTAAGATGTTTTCAAATAAAAATTATATCATCAGTTGTAATTAATATATGAATCAATTATATGAAAATAAAAAAACGCCTTTGAAAACAGATTTTTATATGTATAATGACAGGTATATCCAAATTTTCATTGTAAAGAAAAAATCTCAATTCGCCCATTTATATTACTATCGCTATTATAAAAGTAATACACTAACTGAGCGTTTGTATGTATTTTTTTATGATTTATAAAACATTTTACTTTAACTTTATTTTAACTATAATATTCTAAAACATATAACCCACAACTGCGTTCCTGTTTAATTGCATAGAACGTCTATTAAGATCCTTTGTTGCTGTATAAAGATCAAATTTAAATGAATATCTCGATAATGTTTTAAATTAAATATGCGGTATTTTTATAAAAATGCTCACATATAAAGCCGTTTCTTTGATCTGGAGATTTTTTATATTAAATCTTCTTATATGTATCCGCAATGGGACAGTTTTAAGATATGCATGTGAAATGCGCTATTGTTGTGCTGTGTATTGTTATTCATCCTAAAAATAAACCCATATCAGAATATATTATGGAAACGAAATAATAACAATGACATATTCTAAAATAAATCTAGAAATGTAACTCTAAATCTGTATGTCCAATATATTTGCAGAATTATTGTTATTTATTTAATACTCATAATATAATTCTTTACTGTGAGATAGCTTTCAATGATATAATAATATAAAGAATATGAATGAACAGTTTTGCCTAGCATTTCCTGGAAATAATATTATAAAAATGGATGAAATGCATAAATTGTTTGATCTTCTTACTGGGGACTGTACGAAGAAGCGCATATAGTCCATAGATATTATTTTTGTAGGTAAATGCAATACGAAAATCAGATTTGTACAGTTTATTTAAAAAAAAAATAACTTCTATGTTTTGTGACGACGGATATTTGAAATATACTCGTCTCAAAATAAGTAATAATATAATACATATATACCAAAAGTGTTAATATGATATTCAAAGCGGGGATTTTTAATAAACGGAATTGAATATGGTGCAAATTTCTTTTGAATATTTAACTTACAATAAGCACAATTTTTAAGTTACATAATGTCTCAAAGTGGTTTGATGTATTGCTAAACGGTTTTAATATAATATTTCAGTGAAGTTTTTTCTTGTAAAGAAAATATTTTCATTTGAAAAAAACGATATTTCTTAAATATATTATGTGACGTAACACCACCAATTTAACTTTTTGCTAATATAGTACGGTACTATATTATCCTCATTTAAACAGGAATAATATTGACGGCAAAATAGCGGAGCCGTTTCGTTGACAACAATCAAAGCACGATGCCCGGTTCCTTGGCCCCTGGTGGCCAATTAGTATACAATCCAATCAGCTTTCCCGTTCACATCGCAGACTTACAAAAATATGCCGGATTTGTATATTTTTAGCATCAATTCGGCGTTTAATGTGTAAAAGACAACCATACTTTAATAGTAATTATTTGTTTTTTGTAACAGTATTAAGCAAAAATCAGTAGAGCCAAAATATTATACGGTTCCTTAATTATCTAATTTACGTACATAAAAATAAAAAAATAGTAATAATTACAAAAGTGTATGCATTTATGTGGTAATTTGAAATGTTATGAATTGGGATTTTCTGAACAAAAGCTTTAGTTAGTCGTCTACAAAAAAGCTCGATGGATTGAATCAAACCACAAATATTATTGATTAAACATACCAAATAAATGAAATCACAGACATAAGCTGCACTATAATAATTGTATTGTATTTTATGACACCGCAAATATTTCACATTAATTTTGGAATAGAGCCATTGGAATATCTTTTGGTCGAAATGTTTCGCCGATAAATTCACGCCATTATAGAAAACTATCGAAAGTCAAATAAGTCTAGACTATCCACATAGAATGGCGTCTGTGGACATATTAATTCTCTTGTGTAATATCTCTTATACCACGGTCCAACAGCTCATGTTTGTTAATTGGTACGAGTAACCACTGAATATATATTTGATTGCATTTCAGATATAAAATTTGATTTTAAATTATCTTATCTTAATGTTATTTTGTATTTTACAACTTTATCACGATTTAATGAAAAAGCATATGCGTAACTGTGTATACGGAAAATTAAGTTTTATAAGTAAATTCAATGAGTTTTAAAACTTAAATTACAATACTTTGTTGTTTTTTTTTTAAAGGATTATTTTGTTTACAGAAAAAACGAAATGGTTACATGATATTAAAACTAAAGAAATATTTTTTATGGAATATTCTAAAAGAAGACATTTTGAAAAGTTTAAAATGATATCAGTTTTACTTTTTTTATCCTAAAATTGATATCAAACTTGTATTATCCAATGAAAGCTTATTCATTTTTTTTATTACATAGATTTTTTGAAATGGTAGTTGCATGAGAATTTTAAATTATGTTAGCAAATAATCGTAAGCGTTTGCATCAACAGGAAAGCCTTAATGGAAAATAGATTTGTATCCTTGCATTAAACCTTTATTTTATGGTGACATAATAAGCAATAATTAAATAGAATTTGAAAGATTATATGGATTGGCCGTCGTAGGAAGCTTTGAAAGCTCGGCCATAACACTTTTAATTTGTAATTGTTTAATGATCGACTCATATTTCATTAAACTGTAGTTTCTTAAAACTTAATTAATAACTATTATTTTTTTTCGTTTTTTATTTGTTTATTCTACGAAATAATACTTTATATTTTATAATTGCTAAATAATAAATATGCTATTTAATATTTTAACATTTAAAAAGATAAAAATTTTAAATTCTGCATTTTTTGTTCGTTTTGGAATATCTCCATTAAACCCATTATTTCCATTTAATAAGGACGAAAATTTTAAATATTCACTCACAATTCCAATTAGCGTTTTTCCTATACAGTCTACATCAAAGGTTTAGCGAAACAAAGCTGGCTATATTAAAACCCTGCATAAAATTTTATCATCCCCGAAGGTATAATGTTCAGACTCATTAGAAACGACTTTAAGCCACATGTAAATATTTGGAAGCATATTCATAAATAATTATAAACATAGAATGTGGACCATCCTCGTTATGGAAAACAAATTTTATACAATTTTGATGAATTTGACATGTGGCAAATAGATCTGTTGACAACCGACAGCCGAAACTTCGTATAGATGAAAAAAATATAATGAGAGCAACATTTAATTTATCCTTCACTTTTGTCAAAGCCATTATACAGTATTTTTACCTAAAATGTATAATTAAACATTGTGAAGCCTTTTATAAAAGAGTTTTATATTTACCAGTATAAATTATGGTACGTTTTGTTTTTTTAAAAAAGTACATATTAATTTTAAATGGTTTTAATATTTTTAATAACAGTTAAATCGTACTGTTACTCAATAACAATAATTATTTAACTTATAAATATTATTGTCCAGTTTAAATGACGCATGCACACTAGAAAAAAACTAATGACAACAGATTACGATAAATAATATGAAAGAAATCAATATAAGTAAAGTATTTTCAAGCGAAAACACTTATATTATTACATTTATTATACTAACAGTAAACTATTGCCAGATAATAAAGAATGATGAAACTAATTTTACAAACGGTTAGGTAGGTATTTAAAATCACAACTCAGATGAGAGTAATGTTTCATTCATACGACAAATCAGAAAGTTCGCTTTGAACATAAAGGTTTTTCTAACACTAGACATTATTCACTCCGCATGGTGCGCTAGATGTTTTCATGCTACGTGAGATATCGTTAATCTATTTGTGTAAACATATTTTTTTTGGATATATAACATAATAATGAAATAAATATTTAATTCCGTTTTCGTATTATATATTATTCATCATCCTTTATAATAATAATGAACGATTAAATTTGAATAATTCAAGATAAGATTTGGTTTTGATTCATGTGATAATGTTACTATTTGCAACATTTGTAGCAAAGAAAAAACTGCTTTAAGTAGTGATATCACTTAATACTTGCTTCATGTAAAATTGTTAAATATAGAGATACTAGCATTATCCATACTTATAATGTCCATTTACCAATTGATTATTTTACTGTCTTTAGACCATGCACACGTAAAGTAGTTTGTTGGGAAATATGTCTAATATGTTAATATTCAAATATTTTATAGTTTTTACGAAAAAAACGACATATCTACTAACGGAAATACTACAAGTATGAAATGACTATATTATATATTACATCTATTTTTAGAGACGCGTAAAAGACGCGTAGAGTGAAAAATACAAATTTCTATTATTTTAGCAGCCGACTGTGAACTATTTGCAGTGGCCTTGAATCAGATAACGTTATTATTAATATTCACACACTACACCGTATTATTTTTATAGATGAAAGATTGCTTGATAACATGAAAGAAACTTTATTTTCAACATTACCGTAATTCGTAGGTTATGTTTTTTGAAGTAGACTAAACATTTTCTTCGCAAACAGGTTTAACTATAAAAGGTTTAGCAAGTGACCGTACACGCTTGGACAAGCAGAGTGGAAAAAGAAACCGCTGGAGTATATTTTCCAACAGAAGCGCTGTTTTTTTTACGATCAGTTTATGGTAGCAGAAGACTTTTTTACATTTAGCCACTCTTAAAGTTTTATAACTTTTTGCCTAAGAGCTATAATTTACAATTATTAGTAGGCATATTTATTTTGTTTTAAGAGTTAGTTATCTTGGCGTAAATTAATTTACTAACACAAATTAGTTTTTTAAAGCATTGTTAAATTTATAAAGTAAAAGGCACTTCGAGCGATGAATATTCCTTTACAGCTTACTCTCTCATCAGTTAAAGAAACAATATTCATAATTATATGAAATTTTGAACTTGTGTTGAAACTTTTATTTAATCTCTAGATTATATTTTAAAAATATCTTTCTATTTGTGTGCTAATAACCATAATAGTCGACATAGAAACTTTATAGTCTAACACTCTAACAACATGTACTAAATAGATACACATTCAGACACTTTTAGTTACAATTTACTTATGAGTAGGGATCTTAGACCCAAGTCAAGAAAGGTTCAAAAGATTTATGCGATACATAAAGCAAATAGATAGGTAGCGACACGAATGTATAAGATGCCAAGCTGGTATAATCTATATAATCAAGTACGTCAATACACTCAACCGGCGGCGGGCAAGATGGGATTCTCATATGCCATATTAGAAGAATATAATATTGGGGTGAGGTGGTTTCATTCAAAATAAAATAAATAAAAATAAACAACACCATGCTACGACAAAGTTAATGCAGCTACGCTGAAACTTGAGTGCGTGATAAGGGTGCTTTTAAAGAGCTTCTGCTATACTGTTACTTTTTCTTCCAACTCGGGGATTTCAACATCCTGGTACGCCCGTATCTATAGAATTTATTTGATTAAATAATGCTTACATGTCCTGTGAGAAGTTAAAGTGATTGGAAGGTGACAGGGAATCCTCGAAGTATATCCTAGTAACCGTATGCTTCCGGGAGCAAAAGATATAAATCGATATCGAAGAAACTGCTGAAGTAAACTCTAGCGATGAATTTAGTCAGGGGGATGATGATGACGTACGACTTAATGTTAAAATACATATATTAAATGTTTCTTAGAATGATTACTGTATACTGAAAATCGTACTCAATACTTCGCTTAGGAAATTATACAGACTTCTATGGATGTGCTGCTCATTTAAATAATCCGTATGTTTGCATAGCGTTTAGGTGGCAAGCTAGGAAACAATGCAAGCCGTAAGATCTGCTCAGATTATTCCCGATGGAATATTCCACCGCACAATTGCGAAATGCTTAGCATTTGACTAGGACGCACGTGCATATTATATAAGTATGTATATTGTCATATACAAACACATAGGCACGTATATATGACTTTTAATTTCGTCGCCGCATGGGTTCAGTTAAGGAGCGGAGACTATTCAACATTAGAGATCATGGACTCAAATCCCGCAGCTGTATTCAATAAAACTTTCCGATTTATGATATCCACATCCTTCTTATTTAGATAGAATATCATTTCAAACAGTAAAAACGTATGAATAAAAAAAATATAAATTTCTAATATCTTTATATATGCCACATATAACTAGTTCAAGTCTTAATTAATATACATGATGATTTTCAAATAAGTTGGCTAGTGATATTGAAACTATATAATAAGCTCATAAAATTAAAAAAACGCTTATAAAATCATTTATAAGATAATAAATTTAAATATACATGAGAAAATAAACTATTGCAAATCAATAAAAAATATTATTGATCGCCATTTACAAGCAGAAATAAATTATATTCGGCAAAAGTTTCGTAGTAAATAATTCATTGTATTAGTTTGTTATTCGATTAAATAAAACCTGTTTCTTTTCAAGAAAATATTTTAACCAAGTTTGAATAAATAGATTTGATTTATTCAGCTATTTTAACAATAAGATTTTTTAACATCTCGCTTGAAAATAAAAGATTGTATTTCAATTATGTTTTGTGCCTCCATTTTATGAAATTAAAAATAACATTTGTAAGCTATATACGCTTACGTATCTATTATTAAATTCTTGGAGTTCTTCCGGTCGCTTTTCCTTTATTTGAGAACTAGGCTATTGTAGTGAGCTCCGGATATCTTGTGTTATACAGTAGGAAGCAAACTTATTGGAACTAGTAAAGTAATATTTATTTATAAAATCAAACAACTTTAGATAAACCAATTTTAAATAAACTGAGACCGAATATTTACTACACATATTGCCTCCCTTACAGAGTAGCATGCCTGCTTTATAACACATGCAAATAATTACTTAAAAACTACAATATCTTAGCTTATGTTGTATTTTAAATTATTCTATCACAGTTGTGGTAGAATATTTTTTTAACAATTACCTTATATAGCTTAAGAGATAAATATGGATTTTTAGTTTTTTTTTCACAATACAACATGCAATAACACAAAATTTAATTTTGGCGTCAGTCATAAATATATCTTGCATTACATTTCAAAATGAAATTATTGACATTATTTTAATAGTACTCAATGGAAATGTTTTAATAACTAGTAATATTTAAGTTCATAAGTATAATTACAATATTTTATTTGAATAAAGAATTAGATATTGCTTATTTGTGTGGTATTTATGTAAGTTATTTATATGTGGGTTTTTATTGAATTAAACTGTCATGCTGAAGAATTCTCTGAGGTATAATTAATTATTATGAGTCTTGTTTTTGTTTAAATACTATATTCTAACGTAACCCGTCTTTGCAATTAGTAATATTATACTTACCATCTTGCTCACGTTTTAATAGAAATAATAACTTTACTCCACTCTCATCTTGAATGTATTTATGACTTTGAGTCAGTCACATAGTGATGGATCAACTTCTTTATTAATTTATTATAGAAATAATTATTTTATGTACAATGCGTTAAATATGACATTCAATTTTGTAGAATTATAATATATTATTTCTTCTCGTTTTGTTTTATCAATAGGTCTTATTACGAAGCAATTAAAACCAATATAACATACATCGCGTCAGTTCATTTATTGACCGTAAGTACGTTTCCGTTTCCCGTCCTGCGCTCAATTTGATTTACTGGAATTGGTTGGCTGACGAGCATCTGAATGAGGACGAGGAGGGGTAACAAATAAGACAAGTAGAGAGGGCAGGGAGATCTCAGAAGAAAGCAACAGACCTAACAAGCAAATTGGATTAAGCCTTTCTTTCTCTCGATCGGTCCATACAAATTGCTCATTAAACTAATGAACGATTGAAAGTGGATTGAGGAATGATTAAATACAAATAAAAAAAAACAGTAGGGATGCTGAATAAAGTGCGCACATTTGTCAGGTATATCGAGTTCATTTCTTATTCATTGTTTCCAAGCAGGAGAACGAATGAGCAGACATTTCAATTTAAATTTGTTTTGTATTTAGAGAATCAATCCAATAAATAGACTAAATAATTTTTATATGGTATTACTACAATCGAAATATAAGATATGAAATATTTTTCAATATCCCAATTGCTACTTCTGTGACCAAATTGGTAACCGCAAGCACTTTGGACGTGGATTTAAGTCCCGCAACGGCGCAAAACATTGAAATAAATTATCCAGAACATGAATTCTCAATAAACTAAGTGATAAAATATCAACTAATTGTCATTGAAAACCTTTCTATGAAGACAAGTATTCACTTTATTGAAATCTAACACTCAGAGAGAATACGATTAACTAATTTAGAATTTAAAATCAATTTCCATCAAGCACCATCAGTCGAAAATATTAATAATTTAGAAATAATAATTAGTAGTTATATAAGATTAGCATAATCAATTAGAATCAGATGATAATGTTATAAATAATTATATGTATCACACATTTCTCTGATTCCATAAATATATTGTCTTATCATAACTGATTTCTTCTCGTACAACATTTTCAACTAATAATTCTTTATTGTTTATTACGACAATCTAATAAGTATGTGCTTATTGACCGTTGTATAATGCATTAGTAAATGAATATGATATATTATCGCAAATCTGTTTGAATGCAGAAATGATACTTCGTAATTTTAAGGAAAGGTTAGCACAATTTTTTTATTTTTTTTGATGTTCATACTTTTCAAATTAAAGCGAAAATAACGACAACTCAATTTTTCAAAATAGTACCAGTATAATTTTTAGCGAACTAAAAACTAAAATAATAAAAATGTTTTTGAAATTGAAGGCTAATAATTATTAGTATCATCATTAAATTCGATTTGTCCTCCCACCGTAATCAATTGTTATTTTTTAGTGTTGAATCCAAAATTGAAACTGTACTATAAATAATATCATTGGTAAGATATAAATACTAATAATATAACCGTGAACATGTACTTACAAGTAAAGCTACTTTAAAGCTTTTAATAATCTTCGACTTTATATAATCGGATATGAACGCCAACACGTCTTCAAACAATTGTTTCATAGAAATATTTTTTTCCATTTATTTTTTTATTGAGAATTATCCATATGCATAACATACTAGGTACATATCATACTATTAACTTGTGACTAAAAACTATTATGTCTTATTGAAAAGAATTAAATATAATGAAAGCTTTATAACAAATATTAACATGTTTTCTTTTATTTAATAATTAGAATCGTTTTTATTTTAGTCATGTGTTTTTTGATAGCCCATACACAGGCGTATTAGTTTATACTCAATAATTGTTTTATTTTGATTTAAAATGAGACTAGAAAAATAATCAATATATTACATATACTATTATAGATGATAAAATTTATACATTGTCGAAATAAAACCGAAACCAACGAACCAATGAAAGAAGCCATGAGAAAATTGTGAATATTTTTTTTCTTCAAACGTAATGATCTTTTAATGATTTTAAAATATGTATAGAAAAACATATTAATTATAACTTAGTATGTGTTTTTTTGTGATATCACACTATACAGTTGTATTTGTATAATATACATTATAATTATAGATTACTTAGTTCAATTTATATATCGTATTTTAATAATCATTAGACTTTATCATCTTATTCCCTGAAAAAGCTATGATAAAATGATAAGGCAGTTTCAATAAATTATTATATTATATAAGGACTATTGGACGGAAAAAATCAATAATTTTATTTATGATATTTCTTAATTAAAATTAAATTAAAAGTCTACATAATGTATTTTTCCAACGGCCCGTTAAGTTTTAATAACTAACAAAAGCTCAAATAGATTACTAATCAATACCACCAGACCGAGAAATAGCTGTTACTCCAACAGCAAAACTATGCGACCTTGAATACGCAGATGATGCTGTCATACTGAAAAACTCGGGGCTATTCAGGAAATAATCGACAGGGTACATAAAAATTCGTCCCGCATTAGTTTAAAAATCAATGTGAAAAAACGAACTTTATATGCAACCATGCCTACCCGGATTTAGATTATCCTCTGACAAACGATGGTCGCCCGTTTCAGATACCTAAGGGTACACATTATAGGAGATAGCACTTCGCGAAATGAGCTCACTATTCGAATAGGGATGGCTGGAGCAACTTTTAATTCTACGCGAAATGTCTAGGGCTCCAAGCTGTACAAGGTGAAAACCAAATGTCACCTGTTCAATGAATGCATGCATTCTGTCAGTACTGCTCTGCGGTTATGAAACATGGCATCCAACAAAGGCCCAAAAAAACCGTATTCTAAGCTCTGAAAACATATACCAGCGGCGGATTCTGGGAATATGGTGGTATGATTTCGTTAGAAATGAGAAGATAAAAGAACGGACTATGCAGCCACTAATCACTGACAAAGTGAAGCTACGATGCTGGACCTTGCTCGGCCATATGTTGCGGATGCCTCAAGAGAGTCTAAACCTGACCTGCCTATTTTTTAAGCCGACTTATCGGCGGAGTTACGAGTTGCTATGATAATAATATTAATAAATTAAACTATCAATATGAAGAAACTTCTTTCTATTATTAGTACACAGCCCATTATTATTAAATAACTGCAATTCGTGTAGATAGTCTGAATGTGCGGGATGGTGAAATCAGGATATTTTCAAAAATACTATCCGTATATTGGTAAAAGTTTTAAAATTCTAAAAAAGATTATTGAATATTAAAACTTTTAAACAAAAACAGATCAACGGATAAGCAGACAAATAGTACACGGCGTATAATTTTAAAACAACCATTGCAGTGATGTTATGAACTTTTATTGACTACTCGAAGCAAACATTCTTGTTTGTTCCGTACACTTTCGATTCATCGTACAACTTTCTTATTCTTAAGCTTACAAGTTTAAGCTTTATAAACAGACAAGATGCAACTATAAATAGGAATAAGAGATTCCTTTTTGTTACATTATTTTTCTCACATAATTTTAACATGAAATGAAATAAATGACACATTAAATCGTTCTACCAAGCAAGACGTAAAGCTTAATAATTAATAACCATGAAATGTTTTTCATTTAATTTATTTAAAATTTAAGTATTGCTTATAATAATTAATATCTTGGAAATATTAAATACATTTTTTTTATTTGACGTCATCAGAACGTATTACATTTTAGGAATTCTTAATTTATTACTCTTTCTTATTTTACCTTTTTCGATTAAAATTTCTTAGAAGTTTTTATCTTTCTGGAAGATTTTATAAATCATTCCTTTCTAGTTTATCTTACAAAAATATGTTTATTTTTTTTATTTTGTATATCTTAAGAAAACTTTGTTATTTTAGTTCATTATTTCTTATTACGATAATAATACCAATTAATACATGTTAATAAGGTTAATGTTATATACTACATTTAAAAAATATGTTCGTGAATCGTATTTTACAAACGCAACTAAAATACTCGGCGTGGTAAATCTTTTAACATACTTTAATTCTATTATATTTACATATAAAGATAGTATCCAATATTGTAATTAGTTTTTTTAATATTATCTTTATATCTCTCTTATTGGTTGTGTGCATTTATCGGTGACTGTACATTGACGGAGCTATTTGTTCCTCAGGTACCTAATGGATATTGTATTGCAATCTTGCTTTCATACAAGACGTTCTTACCCTACCTGCATTTTGATTTTGCCATTCCATGCACTACTATTGAAGTCTATTTTATAAAAGTATCATTGTATATAAGCGGAACAAAATACTCAGGGGTTTATTCGACCGACATTACAAATAGACTCACCGTCTATTAAAAGCAGACCGTATTACTCAATCCAACGACGAACAATAAAATTTAATAAGCAACCAGGCGCGTTCGTGAGCTTGTTTTCTTTCCTTAACAATGTATCGTGATACCAATATCCCAGGGGACTACGAAAGCTTTAGAATTCCGATTGTTCCATGCAGGGAAAATTATATAAAAAGGAACGGAAGAACCGTACCGGGAGTATTATTTTCTTCGGACAATTGCAATTCGCCTCCGAGCTTTTTGTTTTCACATCATCCGATAGGTGGGTCGATTATATGACAGGCAATCTTGGAAAGTTCCTGATTATTTAATCATGACGGCCGAACAAAATAATTCCTTTTATAAAATATTCTGCGACTTACTCACAACTTTACCAGTCTCTTATTATTATATCAAATATTTTATTTCTTGATGATTTTAAATAAAATAACATATATTTTTAATTTCTAAATTATTTGAAACTGGTAAACTTCCATATGTGAGATCACTGTTAGCGA
>JAGVSQ010008703.1:0-14174 GCA_022683975.1 Rhyacophila evoluta | reverse complement strand
AACTTATAATTTGTGATATTACAACATGTATTAAGTAAAATAAATAAATAATATCAACAAGCATGATTTTTTTAAGGAGTTTTAAGCGAATCTCGTTAACTAACTAGGTGATACTTTGGTTTTAATTTAATTCTTGAACAAATATCTTTACAAGAGACTAATTAATATTCATTTAACGATTTCACATTATATGAATGAAATAAAGCTGAATCAGTGTTCTTTCATTCAATACATAAAACTCAAGTGCATTTGTATCATTTTAAGGTTGTGCAGACACTTGACACACTGCCTGGCGTGCGTAGGCTGATACGAATTCAATAACAATTATAAGACATTGACGTGAATGTAGCACACACTTTCGACGAAGGAAGGTTACAGTATGTTGCCTGGTACGCGGCTCAAGCTCGGGGCGTAAAGAAGCGTAGAAAGAGTGATCGCCTGCATGCCAAGACGAAAACATAACCAAACAAGCCGAGACCCAGATTCAACGTGTCACTCCCATTATAACAGTGCTTTTCAAAGTGTGCGGTTTCAAATATTAACATTAAATTTTTAAAAATGAGACAACATGGTAAGTTATGCAGCGTGCTCCAATCGTGATTTAATCGTCTAATGATTAGATCATGAAATTGTTAGAGGGATAACCCTTTCATTGTATGAGTTATTTTTTTATCCAAACACGTTTTAAAGACTTAACACTTTCACTGCTATCAATTCATTTAATATCATAAACTTAATCGAATTGGATATGCCTATTTGTAAACAATGCTCTTCTATTTCAAGAAACAAGGAACAAAATAAACTGAAGAGTTATTCCAAGTTGGGAAAAATGTGTATGAGATTACCACACGTGGCCGCTCCCATTTCGGAATCAAATGAGCACTTGAGATATATTTTAACGCATAGGACTGATTTATGTGGCATTTTGTGTATGTATGTGAGAAACAATGACTAGAAAGGTGAGCTGTTATCAACACGAATAAATATTCAAATTAAATGACTCAGATCATAATCAAGCAAGTGCGGAAACGACTTAAATATTGACAACTCGTCATATGTAAGAAAAACAAAGAAACGAATATGTTCCTAATGTGTAGCGACAAGTGATACTGTTACAATAATAATACAAAATGATGGATAAGTAAATACTGCAAGACCCAAATCATAAAAGTCACTTCCACTTTGAAGCTCTATGATCTCGAAAATGATACGTAAAGAAAGTACCAGGATGCTGATTTAATTTAGAGATACTTAGATGCCCTAAATTCTACGCTTTTTGAACGAATATTGCCGGTGAAGAAATAAAGTTAAATACGCCAAAAGAATGTTCGAAAATATTAAAGATTCAAAAAAGAGCAGAGATAAAAATCAACGTAGAGAAATAACCAGGGTTGTGAAGTTGATTAAAAATTTACTGACTCTGACTTTATCCCATTGACCGAAAAACCAAACCTGATCAAAAAAAATGAAAACGTAACAAGAATAAAAAAGCATTATACACGTAAGCGAGATATAAATAAGACTGCTCAGGGAGAAACTGTCCAATATAATGTATTCCCAGAATTCTGAATCATGTACATTCGTTGACATTTGACGTATTCATTAAATAAAGAAATTTAAATACAAAAGCAGTCGGAGTCGGTCGATTTTTCCGACTCCGTCTAAAATGTCACCACTCCATCGAATCCCGACTGCACAGCCCTGGAAACAACACCACAACTAAAACGTATCCCCCATACAATTGTCAGGTTGAAAGGTAAAATTCCCGTTAGATTAGAAAGTGACATCAGACTCGTCAAGAATAAAATACAAATACAAAAGACAATGATAATAATATTAAAAGAAATCATATTAAGTCCACAAAACGAAGGCAACGGGACATTGAAGTGTGCCGCGCGGGCGATGCCTAATCGGGCCGTTAAGACCGCCCAGATAACTGTTAGATATGCATAATATTATGCGTACTTAAAAAGACATTTTCGTGAAAGTACCCAAGTCCGGCATGTTTGGAGTAACTGCATTTCTCAGCCGAATGTAATTGCGTGCGCATAATAATGTGCAGTGGCCAACGAGTCGAGCAAAGGAATTCTTCGGTACAGACCTGCGCTTTCAATCGGGTGGACCAAAAAAGAGAGAAGAACGCAATGGAACGGAACACACTCGATTGCATGGCCCGTGCACATTAGCATCTCAATTAACTCGAAGAATTGGAAGGCAAAAATGCAACCACGGCTTAGAGAGACTTCTATGAATTCTCTTCGAAACTATACAAAGCACTCATCTGAGCTATAGAGACGTAAATTATTGAGTCGAGTATGGGTACATATATAATAAAAAGGGAGAGAAATCTGGACATGTTTTGAACAGAGATATCAAGATATGTCTTCAGAGACATAAATATAAAGATGACACCTGGCGAGAAAAGAATAAGTAGGCCTGATTCAGACTTTCTTGCGGCTTCCGCAATATTCGCTTTGTAAAAGTATAACATAATCAACAAATTATAACAGTTATCAGTGAATCGCTTCTCTTATAATATCTCTTAAAATTCGGAAAAAATCAAAATAGTGAGTGAGCAAGTTCGGCAGAGCGTTGTCATCATAACAACTTGCGCACTAACCTATGTATAGCTTATTTGCATCTCTGTTATTGACGCACTGCTGCCGTCGCTCTGCAGTCGTGGGATCTATCGGAGCCTCAGCCTAAAGGTACCAATATTGGTTGTAAGACATTATGAAATATATCAAAATGTCTCAATGCTAAATATTTACGAGCGATATTTATCCATTGTCTGCACGAGCGTAAAATTTAATGACAAAAAGACATTGAAACGATAGCAAAAATACTTATTTTAATTAATCGTTATTTCTTGTAAATGTCTAATTGCTACAAGTAATGCATATTTATTTTACCCAGTTTCACATAACTATTATTATATTATATTATTATATTATAACTATTCCAACCGAATGCCATTAGTTCAGTGCATTCATTTTGCCACTGTTGGTTGATACACGGTAGGAAAGCACGGCACTTTATGAGAATCTTGAGAATTTCCATGTTTTTACTTATATAATATATTGAAAATTACGCGTCGTTAATTTGATTTGATAAGAGAACTTTTAATCCTTGAGATTTGCAAAATATCTAAACAAGACATTTCTCAATATCGAGGATTTGAAAAAGTCGAGAACTCACAATCACTACACGTGACTCAATAAGGGTTGAATCCTGCTTGTCTCTTCTTCCGACTAACGGAATTTAACCGATCTGAAAAAGCTTTTAACTGAAGCTTTTAATCACGAACTGGAAGGATGCAAAACTATTGACAGGCGACAGAGAACCCTGACGCCGTATTTTTTACATAGAAAGCGAATACATTCAAAGATCAAGAATTAAATCCATGATAGCCTAGTATGGACACTCGTTTAAACTTTCGTAAATTGCATCTATTGATTGACTAGTTCTCAGAACACGGTTACAGCGTCGAGATAATAATCGGCATAGCTGAAAATTGGTTGCAGAGGCAATCTCACCGGATGCTATAAAATACCCGTGTTTATCGCATCATAGTTATGTTTTCAATTAATTACTGCGAAATCGAGTTACTCACTGGGTCGTCTTAAAACACAATTTACGACGAGACCTATTTGAAGCGACGAAGATACATATATCGAATGCACTGTCGAACCAAAACGTTTTCTTTAACATTTAAAACATGTATACTTCTAACGTTAGTTTAATAGATTTATCATGTTCTACCCACGACATGCTGTATTTAACTTTTTTGAGTAATATGGACGTACGTCTACGTTCGTGCACTTTGTCGCCTTTTTTCGTGTATCTAATTTTAAATACAATGTTATCATTGCTTTTAATATTAATACTAAATAGATCTATCAATCATATGTGGAAGTCATTACAATCATATAATTTATTTTAGGCTATAAAAAAATATGAAAACATTGCGAAAAAAATGAGTTGAGTTCAGCATTGAAAAAATCCCTTATGTATGATTTTCCGATAATTATTATGTTTTGTAAAGAAACGAAAGATTATTTATATTACTGTTCACAGAAACACGTAACATGTTACATAGATCGTTCATGTGCATTCAAATACGTTCTCAAATGTTCCTTTGATTCCGAATGTGGAGCGCCCATATGTGGTAATGTTATACACATTCTTACCAATTTGGAATAACTTTTCAGTTTATTTTGTTCATTTTTTGGAAACAGAAGGGCATTATTTACAAATCGGCATATCCAATTCGATTTATTTTATATTAGTTGAATTGATAGCTTGAAAGATTTGTGGTTAAAACGAGTGTGTATAAAAAAACTCAATAATGAAAGGGTTAAAGACGACTCCCAAGTTTGACAACTACTCTCGGTATATTGTCAATCAGCATTACGAACTTTTATTAATTATTTAATCAATCGTAAAGGACGCAAATCTGAGACTTCTCACGATATACATGACGTACACAGTTCCAACTCCTATTCCATTTACAAAACTATGAATTGAGTCCATGATAAGCGAAGTGAGCCAAGTGACAAATGGTAACACTTTGTAACAATTATAACATTAAATTACTGATTTTTTTTTTTTAAAAACTTGGTATCATCTGGCAATAAGATTACTAAAGTGGATCTGTATTAAAATATCTACCATGTGTGGTCTTCGTCACACACGCCCCATAACAAGGAGGCCACGCTTCAAGTTCAATCCATCAAGCATTTATGACGCTGCCAAAAGTAAATTTGATCCCATCATAAAACTAACAAAAACATGACGGCATTATATATATCATAGTAATACCTAAACTTTGCCATACAACGCACCCGCTCTGGCTAGAAGTGTGTAGCTGAAATCTGTGTTATACTTATTACAATAAGAGCACTATCTTTCTCGTCGACTGAAATAAAAGAGCAGGCTTTAAAGCTCCAGGTTACGCCTAATTAAGTTATGATATAAGGACGGGGCAGGTGGATGGTGACGACATTTTTTACTATGCCAACTGTGAAAAAATGTCTGATTTTCCGAGTCCGAGTTCTTGAATGACTTAGTAAACTAAGCAAACGCCACATTAAAACGAAGCAATAAGTGTTTCACCACCATAATATATATTGATCCTGAATAGGAAAAAGGACGTAACCCACACAGACTAAATTTTACAGGAGGGACAAAACACGTCTACTTAATGATTTTGAGCCAAAGTCAAAATACGAGATATAAACGATCTTGAAGTGCACGAAGATTAAAAATAATGTTTTATTTACCCAATCTGATAATAATATAATAAGTTACTTGAGGAAAATCAATCAAATTTATCTGATGGAAGTTCCTCATCCTGGTCGAAAATTTGACAGGCCTTCGTCTTTTCAAACTTAAAAGCTAAATTGATATACCAATTCGCCATTTGCAGCTTGTACCCTTTTAGTAAAGCCTGTATTAAGTTGTATATATTGTGATCATTGAAAAAAAGCCTCATTGAAAAACTGAGGGTAAGGTCCTTTAACCTTTCCAAAGTCGACATGCAGTAAATATAATTAAGATTCCACAGACAAACTACGATTGCAAAGTGGTTTTATATTTATATTTTAATTAATATACACATTACCAACCGAGCATCCAATTTAATATCAATTTAATTTTAATATTCTGAGAGGGCTCACATACCATTACACTTGCGAATCACTGCCATGAGGTCAATATCACCAAGCAACCAAACACAAGGTTCAGTCTAAACTTTTTAAACCACGTTTCATTAAATGTGAACTTGGACATCCGCTCGACATACCAGCTGCCTGCGAAACCTGGTTAAACTTTCTCTAACACACATATCAAGATAATAATTAATAACTAAACATGATATATTAAATTTATTCATATTTTTTTAATTACTTGATAGCTCGAAGAGACTGAATCTGGTTATTGGTGGTAGACCTGAAGGGGCGACACCAATGTGTCAAGATTATTTGAGACGATAAAAAAAATGTTTAGATACAATTAGATAGCTTTGCAAAAAACTGAATATTATACGAACTGGTTCTTTGTATCGCATTAAAGCTCTAAAATGCTAGCAATTCGGCGTACAAATTTAATAATCACCGGAAGACTCAAATATTTTCCTCGTTCTCTAATGCCTACGGTATATACAACATTGCAGATGTTGATTATAATTATACAACCATATGGGTGGAATTTTGAACTACACAGCAGGGTGTAATCATGCATACTTATTACATAATATAACATGATAATAACTTTACACAAGAAACCGAGCTTGGTATAGTTTACATAAATAAAGTACATATTGCATATTAACGCTTTCATTAGTGGGTGGACGTACATGTACTCCGTGCACCTTGTCGCCTTATTGTCAGAGCCATTCTTTTATTTAGTATTTCTTTTAATATAAACCCTAAATAGATCTATCAATGATATGCGAAAGTCATTACATTTCATTTATTTTCAGGCTAGAAAAAATTCTCTAACAATGAGGAAAAAAACGTTGATAAATTCCTTCATGCTCTTTCGACATTTATTGTGTTTTGTAAAGAAACGAAAGATTATTTATATTGCTGTTCACAAAAATACATAAAAGATCACATAAATTAGTCATATGGCGCCAAATTTTATCTCGAGTTCTCCTTTGATTCCAAAATGAGAGTGACTACATGTTGTAATGTTATACACATTATTATCAATTTGGAATAACTTTTCCGATTATATTTTTCTTTGTTTCGAAATGGAAAAGCATTGTTTACAATTTAGTATAACCAATTTGATTGATTTTATGATATTAATGAAAGGGTTAAACTGTAAAAATGATCTCTTTATGAATTTGCCCGCTCCATTTTTCAACGCTATGATCCGACTGAATTTTGGTAGATTCTGAATGTTTTATGTTTGCAGTTATAAAGACAGTTACAAAATATTCAACAATCTGACTCAGCAGTTTATGATGGTAAATTATAAAATAAAAACTATTTAAGTGTTAGCCTATGTGCGATAATTAAACCGGTGAACATAATTTAGTTGTAGTACGGGTGTTAATTATTTAAAATTTCTCCAAGGATATTAGAAAGCGTCCTATCAGCTGTGCCAATGGCATTAAACAAATCGATTACTATGAAACCGGCATGCACAGTTTCAAAGTGAAAATCAGCGTCGACGGTACTTACTAAGCAATAACATTATAATTACAGTCACCAGCGTCGAAATAACAATATCTCATACCGCACCGGTTCGTTTGACGATGGTAATGCACAGAAATGTGGCATTTAGGAGATACTTCATATAAAATAATTATCATAATCGTGACACGGGGTTTAACGACACGGCACCCAATCAAGTATTAATCAACCGGTCCAAAATAGTTCTTCTCACGCGGGCAGAGAAAATAAATTTTGATTTAGCATTAGGCAACAATGTTACAAAACAAACGGCTAAATGATGAGGCATTTAATGACGCAGAGGCTCTGGATAAAGGTTTTAAAAAATACAAAAGACACGGAACTTTGATCGAAAATATTATAATGTAAATAACAATACAAATGATATACTGATATGTTATCATAAATGACTAACTACTACATTAAATAAATTTCACACTGTTATGACTCAGTATTTGATAAATTTATTCCAGAAACCACCTGTTTCCATTTTTATTTTATTACAAATAGTTAAGGATTTTTTTGTAAATCTTTCTTATTGAAGTGACGATTTGCTGTTCACATATTGCAAACATCCCAATTTTCAGGCATCTGTACCATCAATAACACACTCTTAAAATGATTTCTGTAAATACAATATCGAGTGTGAAAGGAAAAACGGACGTAGTCCACATAAAACAAATTTTACAGGAAGCACAAAAAAACGTCTATTTGATTATTTTACGTCAAAGTGAAAACATAACATAGACACAACCAAGAAGAACACGCTGACTAAAATTAGTATTTTATCTACTCAATATGATAATAATTGAATAAGTTATTTGAGAAAACAAACAAAATTTATTAAGCGGAAGCCATTTTTCCTGGTCGCAAATTTCACAGGCCATCCTTTTTTCAAATATAATAGCTAAATTTAGACACTAATACTGCATTTTCGGCTAACATAATTTTGATAGAACGTTTATTAAGTTCTATATATTGTGATTATCAAATAAAAGCTATTTTGAAAATTGAGACTGCAAATAAGCTGCAATTGTGATATAAATATTTTGTTACTAGCTAGTATCAAACGAACTTACAAATTCCATTCATAAAATTACATTAAATTCAATTGGCATGATACAAGATCAATCACCGTACACCAGCAACCCGGAGGCATCCCTTTAGTCATTCATTGATCAAATAATACAATATGATGACGTGGTACACAATATATCATTCGGATCACTACACTACACATTAAAAATTTGTAGTACAAACCTGAATCATATTACTGTGAAAACAGAACTGCTCGTAAACATTTAGGTTAAATCAGAGGAATGATGGATCAAATACACTACCTAGGATGCCCATCAGTATTTAAAGCACTACATCTACTAGGTGCTGAAGAGAGACTAAAGACGCGAATTGTCGATTTGTTTCTTTTGTGGCTGTTCACGTATAAATTATTTCGATAGTATCCAAGTCACTTTGTAGGTTTTTATGAATTGCTAATTCCAGATCTTTTAACCAGTGGTTTACAACATACAATGGACATTTAAACGTAGTTAAACTGAAGACGTGCAAGCCACTAATTGAACATATTCATTTTATGACATATAATACTTCGAAAATATCAATACTTTAATACGACGAAAACACCCAGTCAAAAATATACACCCAGAAGAAGTAATCGCTGTTTTTTTCTAACCCACATACCAACAATTTATAAAAAATAACTTTTAGAATACATCCATGCAGTTTAAACGTTATCGGCTTTGAAGTTTAAATATGGCCTTACTTAATTACGAATAAATTTATAGCGATACCTATTCCCAATTATAATAATTATAATATCACTTTCAAAAAGCTTTTCAATAAATGGCCGTATACATTGTTGTATTTATAAACAAAATATACATTAAATATAACCGATTCCGAGGTTCTATGGGCAAACACCGATATAATATTAATACAAATCCAAGCACAAAAACGATCAAAATTTTAATTAACAGAACACGTCCAACCCACAAAACGTTTAATAACTTATATAGTACGTTTTCCAATGATGTAGTAACCACGAAAGACGTAGTATATACCATGTAAGTATTCAAAATTCATACTAGTCTTAATAATATGGAACTCACACTAAATCTTACTTTCTTTCTGAACTCAATCGCGTTTTTCTCGCAATCGATAGATTGTGGCTTAAACGTCTTTCGCTTAACTACATTCAGTTATAAATAAGTATAATATTTCGTGCAATAGTTATATTGGATTTTGTCGAAATTGAATTCCGTTGTTTTCGCAAGAATATTAAATATTTTGTTACAGATTTTAAAATCGTTGTGTAATGTTGGTTTCACAGCATTCATTCTTGTGACTAGCTACTATTTTTTAGATTTAATAATCCCAAAGGATGTGATCAGCATCCTGATCTTTCTACGAACGTGCGCATTGGCTATAACGAGTACGCAGTTACGAACTCGTATATAAAATCAACATCATCAGTATGAAAGTGAGTGCATAAGCTGTCTTCGTTTTATGCGAAATTCAAATCGTAACCTGATTAGACATTTCGCTTTCAGCTGGAAAACCACAAACCGCATTTATTATTATAATTACTTGCTACTAATAATAGTACAATTTTCCTATGTGTATATAACGCTCTCTCAGACTTTTGAATATTACATTGATGCCGTTGCAGAAAAAAATTAGCTGCCCAATTATGCAGTTTGTATCTGATTTACAATCGCAATGAAAAAATTTAAAAAAAATTGACATGAAACACTAAAAACATACACGCTTTATCCGATATTAATTTTAAAATAGAAAAGTTTCACCTTCTAGCAGGGGGATCTTTTAAACAATACGTGGTATTATTGACCGAATAACTAATTAAATCGTCTGCTGAATACTCCGCTGAATTCCCCCACGTATGGATTCAGCCATACCATAATATCAGCCTCATAACAAACCTTCTTAAATATTTAAAATTCTTTTATTTCATCACAATTTGTACTGATTAAATTGGCTTGAAAAACCAACTAAATACTCTTCAACGGAAAGTTAATCTAAGTGAGAACGGCAAGTAGCTTCATTTAATTTAAATAGCATTGTCATCAAAGTGGAACTTAACTCAAATATTTCTTCATTACCATTTTCAATAAGCTATAAAGATGAAAAATTACCATCCTTAAATGAGTTACTAAGCAGTAGCAGAATGGTCATAATATAAAATAATGCTTTGTGGCATATAAATACTACAATATATAATAAAATGAAATAGATTTACAGGAAATCCTCCAAAATGTGTGGTTTGTTCGATACAGCGTTCTTTCATTGGTAATATGGCATCCAAGAACTGTGCTGTTAAAAATATAGTATTAATTGGATGTATTGGATTTTATTGGATATAATGCTTCGAAAACATCAGTACTTTAATACGACAAAGACACCCAATCAGAAATATATTGCACGAGAATTGTATATCGGACAATTACTCAGCCCAAAGCACATCCAGTCCAGCATTTTCGGGTTTTATTTTTAATTTGACAAATCGTCGCCAACATTGCAGAAACACGTATCTTGATTTTCGATTTAAGCCACTTTGCAAAGTGGCTTAATTCTTCTGTTTAGAATTAATATGTAGCTCAGGTCTTTGCATATTGATACGCGTTATAAAATGTCGTTATAAAATATCTCTAGTCTGAAGGAGGTGGACTGGTTCCACCACATCATCCTCAATTAAATATCACACGCCAAACTCGCACCCTCGCAAACCATGGACAATAATGACAGTCACGTTGGGTGGAAAATTGGCAGCAGAGCGCGCCCACGCTGCCGCCGAGCAACCTCCTGCCGGCGAGTCGGGATTAATGGCCGCGGAACCGGTTACCGGCCGGCTCTGCCGAAGCCGTCGCGCGTTTATTGTTTTCGCCTCTCTGGACCGGTCCTGCCTTTATGACGCTTTGGCGAACCTCGCTCCAGTCACTACACCTCTCCATTTGCTCGTCTGCTGAATACTGAATACCGCATTACTATTCTTCCACGTATGGATTCAACCAAACCATAATTTTATCAGTCTTACAGCACTTTTCAACGAACAAAAAGCAACATATCGTCGTCAATATTGCAGAAACACGTAACTCGATTTTTGGGTTTGAGCCACTTTGTAAAGTACAGTTTTATTTTTTTTGCAATTCTCTTGTATAATTAGCACATTTTTGCATTAACACACAATTTTTAAAAGTGTTATAAACATATATGTTAATACAAAAATGTGGTAATGATACGAGAAATTGCAAGAGATAAAACATTACTTTACAAAGTGACTTGAATTCAAAAATCGTGTTTCGTCTTCCGGCAATATTAGCGACCATGTATCAATTCCTTGCTGAATGTAATTAAATATTTAAAATCTTTAATTTTATCATAATTAATACAGATCTTCCGAGGACAGTCTTCAAAAACTTCTTGGATAGGCTTTGGCCTCCATGCTTTTCCACGAGATGGGAGACGTATGGATAAACAGAGTGAAAATCACAGACATACAACAACATTGAAATATAGTAAGTAATTGGCTTAGAATAACTTGTTTAAATTGACACTAAATTCTTTAATATATCATATAATATTTTAGTATTACATCTGCGTATTGAAATAAAACAAAAAAATCGTAATAATATAAACTTTACACGAAGTCAAATCAAAAATTAATAACAATCATAACAAGCAGACATTCTAAATGTGTCTTAAATTTTAAGAAATACATCGAAAATATGTAGTTTAATAAATATGCAAAATATTAATAATATCGACTGTTAGCATTCTCATTTTCCGATTAGAAGGCAAGAGCAAGCCGCTCGATCGTATGCGTAAAAATAGTAAACTTCAGATATTTCAAATATGTATACAATTACCTGTTAAACTAGCTAGATACCGTTTTGTTCACAATTAACTACAAGGCAGGTGTCTCACTTGAACCATTAAATAGCCAACACAAAATGCCTCGCCGGTCGCATTGCTAGTTAGGATTCCTGACGATTGGCAAAGCTAAACGACACTTTCACTGCTTGATATCTTAGAAATAAACGAGTAATTAATACATTAATCAATTCTAAATAAAATATCAACTAACAACAAAAGAACTAATTAGTATTTACCTTCTGTGTTTATAGATGTATAATAAATAACATGACAATGGCGATTAATCTCAGTCGAATGAATAAAGAATCACGTTGATAACTTTCGATACACTATGAGGGAAAGGAAGACTACATACTAATCCGTATGAGGTACATATTTTTAAACAAATGTAAAAAACATCGCTGTATATTTCAACAACAAATCATTATTTGCGTATTATATAAAAACAGAACCATGGTCATAAATGTTATATTTGTTACAGAAGGAAAACTTTCAATGTCAGAAAATGCGTTTGTCTCGTAAGTTACAAGACCAATAGATGTCACTTTCTACGTCAAATAAGAAGTCTCTTTCCTCGAATATTGCGGCTAAATTAGACGTAATTTAAACAAACATAATCAAGTCAAACTGTTATCAATATCATTTAAACATAAGACATTTAAACGTCGTGTTGACATGTATGTTTCGATAAGATAAAGTCATTAAACTAGAGATAAGACGCGCTGGGCAGCAATTTTTGATTACTTTAGAACGAATTAATATCATAAAATATGTAAATATTTTAAACTTTTAATTGTGTGAATCTAACATTTTTCGATACTATTTCAAAAGACATAGTATTTCTCGATTTCGTAGTCACGCTGCCTACAACATCTGTAATGGCGAGAAACATGACATCTTAATCACTGTTTCCGTACTGAAACTAAATTAAATACGTAATAACTCAATAACATAAATAATATTCTACCGTATTTAGTAATGTTTTTGATCATTTTTTTGTGACTTATACGAAATCAGTTAAGGGAGTTACACACGCACTACAACTTGCACAAGTATTTTACGATATCATAACACTGTTATTTCATTGTTTCCTTTTAACGAACCTCACAAGGAGAGTGATGAAGTAAAAAAAAAAGACTAAATTAAGTTCAGACTTAAGTCTCTCTAACATCAGTTAGAATTACTAATTATCGATTGAATAAGTTTACTATTATTTTCATATCATTTAGAATTTTTTAAATAATGAAATTGTCTGTTTTTTATTTTAATTTCGTTTTGTAATATAAACTATTAACTTTCAAAACCCACAATGCATTTTGGTAGTCAAGCCGAGCATGTTAATATTAAGTGATAGTAATAATTGAATCATCTCATATCAATGAATGATTTATTTATTTCATTTTATATCGGCAGATGGCCGGTCTTATAGTTTATATCAAATACGCGTAGGATTACCTAAAATTAGTAGAAATTTTCAGGAAAAATAATAATGGTCACACACAAATGTTTGTGCATGAAAATTTGAACGTGTATAGCCTCCTTTAGAAAACATTTTGATAATCAACTCTGAATATAATTATTATCTTAACACCTGAGAAATATTCTGAGAAAAGCAACATATTTTTAACATCATTATGCATGCATATTATACATATGTATGCGACAATCGGCCCGCTTGCAAGGATCTCGAACAATGCTGCCATACAACCATATTGAGATAAGATTCTTGGAAGGTGCGTCATCTCACCTGAATACTTTGGAAAAAAATTAACACCGGAGCAGAGTAAGACGTATTAACGCGTTTCACTTGCCAATAACGCCCACATTCGTAGAGTGCGAACGCACTCATCCAAGGTCACCGATTCGGGCAACATGAACACGCCGAGAGGGAAGAGTTGGTCCTTAAAAATCCACCCTCCAGTTAGCATCAACATTAATTCATATCGAAGTTTACAAATTTGAAATACCTCGTTTTGAGTCAATTACACAATTCGAACAATAAATGATACTTAATATTTTCGACTTATTCGATTAGGTTAAACCCAATAGATTAATGATTTTTTTTTTTTTGCTAGTTAATTCCAT
>JAGVSQ010008702.1:0-14174 GCA_022683975.1 Rhyacophila evoluta | reverse complement strand
ATTGTAACTTACTATTTATAGAATTAAATTAGTAAATATCATTAGTGAAAATAATATTAAGAGTGTTAAAAAAGAATAACGAAAATGTTCCTAATCTATTAGAATTAACCTATTTAATTATACGTATTAAAAATAACATTTTTTTTTATCATTATTCTATTAGGTTTAATCCATTAAATTATAATGACAATTATTAGGAAATATAGAAGTACTTAATCGATTATAAAATAATCATACGTTTACTAATAAGTTATTGGATAAAACAATGGACTATTGGGGAACATTAGCTGATCATTCAATAATGGAAGATTCAATAGCAGTGCTCGATTGATCTCCAAAATTTATTGATATAACAGTTTTTGATAGAACCAATTAAAATCAATTTCCATCAAGCACCATCTGTCAAAAATACCAATTATTCAATTTAAATATAATTAAAATGAAAATTTTTATAAAAATAGCCTTCTCAAAAATATTTTTGTTTGATTAGTAAGTTTGGTAGAAATTACGTGACTGACAAATTATAGAAGAATGAATAAAAGTCTCACGAAAGTGACAGAAATGATATTTAGCTGTAGAGAGATATATCGTAGTATCATTTCTCTATCTACAAAGAAATAATAAAATCTAAATTATTAAAATATCATTAACTACTGTATTTTAGGATATTATTGTGTAAGTGGTTTTATTAAGTGTCAGTATGAAATTACGAATTCAAAATTGATAATACTATTGTTTATATAATATTATAATATAATTGTAGTGATAATAATTGTATATCAATTGTCTTGTTTCACGTCCCACATGTGATTATTATTTCGATACGAGTGAAGTCATCCAGAAAATTCCTTTACACAAAAGGAGAATGGAACAAAGAACGGGACGATCCGGAGTGAAAAGCGATAAAGCGAGTGAGTGAGCGAGAAAAAAAACATGCCAAAGCAATAATCACAGGGGGTGGGGATGGTCGGAAGGGATGCAAGAAAGGAAAAGTGGTGCGCAAGCGTCGAACAAACTACGTCGTCCTGTTTATAAACATTGCAAGTCCACGTTGTGAAATCGGTTACATCCAACATAGTTGGCACGTTATGGACTACGGACGAAAATATAGCTAGTGATCGCTAACACATTATTTAAAATTTTAAAGTTATTTAAAACAGTTTGGAAATAAACAGATTTGATTTTTGTTTGAGATTTTTGAAATAATAGTAGAGCATTTAGTATCTATACGTTCATAAAGAATGGCGTTCAAAATATATATTTTCCATTATATAAAATACAATAAATCAACAAAACCAAATAGAAAATAAATATTTTTACAGAAAATAAATCGTTTGTAATATTATTTGCATTGCTATAATGGTGGAAAATACGTAAAAATAGTCTTTTTTAAATTAATTACTCACTTTTAAAGAGTACGAAATAATATTGAGTTACATTTTATGCATAAACATATAATAATGGGAACTTTCATGCAACCGAAGGATGCAATATAAGGTTCACTCACGGTTTTTAATATCATTTGGATGTAAATCAATGGCGCAATGACGATTAATCCTAGTAAAAATGAATATGTATCTCTCTGAAGGCCCATATTTTGTTCAACACACAAAAATATTGTATCGGGAAAAAATATTAATGAGTATTTTTTTTTTTCATTTTTTATTTTTGGTGATGGATTTTTGTTAATAAATGATTCGATTTTCAACACTGTTTCTTTATTTAATTAATAATTTCTAAAGAGTTTTGCTCGAATTTCCAGAATTTGGAATGCAATTCAATTATTTATAAGTTACTGTTGAAAAAAATATTGCAATATTATCGTTTGTGATTTTTTTTATCATATCCTCTCCGAAAGCGGAATAAACGGATCTGCATAGTGTGAAGATGTCCTCTCTAAAGTGAAATATACGGATCTACGCAATGTGAAGACAGGCAATGTGACGTATTTTTTAACGAACATAATTTTTGTCAGATAATTCCTAAACCCAATGGGTATTCATTCTGCCTATTTGAGATTTTTTAAATCTCGTAGATGTGGGAATCGAAGCACACTAACCTCTCAGTTACCGGGTTTATCATTAATAGTTACTAATGCACTAAATTTCTTCTAAATTCAATACGTGAGTGGAGATTTGTGAAAGAAGTCTCGAGAAAAATGGAAAAACATATTATTTTCTATTTTTCAATAAATTATTTTTAGCGCTCACAACTAATGTAATGTCGGGACGTCACATTTTGCGTAGTATTTCTGCAAAGTATAAAATACGTAATAGGCTGAATATCGTAAAAGCTCTTTTAAGGATAATGACCCCATTTAAAGTTTGTTTACTTTTATAGTTACTGCGACTATGTGCTTACTAGAATCACTAACGTTAAAAGCTATTCTATTTGTATCTTGCAATTTATGATGCTGGTTGGGTCATTTATTCCAACAACAATATTAATGAGACACTTTTAGTTGATAATTTTAAGAAAAAATAAATAATTACTGATGTTGCTAATAAATCTATAAATTTATCATACAATGGGAAAATACTAGTCCTCGAGTTACGGAAGGTTTTCATGTAACATAAAAATCACGCAACCTGAGTAACATATCAGTTTTAAATTTGTAAAACCTGTATTATTGTATAACTCTCATTCGAAAGTATTAAACATCTATTTTTTTGCTGATGCTGAGTAATATTATATTAATTCCTTCAGAAAGTCATTAGATCTTATTTTTTTATATTTAGCGTGAATTTTATTTTATCCTCACCTACAGCTTATTTTTTGAAAATCAAGTAACTATCAATTCGTGTAAGTCGGTGTCGCGTAATTTCAGGACTACTTGTATACCAAGAGGTATATCCATGTTGTATCATATCCTGATTGTTGACCTTAGCGACTTATTGAATAGTCTGAAGAGGCCGTAATCTAAGAATTGATAACGTCTGGCAATGATTACTAACGTGTATTGATAATATATTAGATATGTAATTTATTCTCTAACTAGCAGCCATGCAAAAGAAGAAAGACAATCTAAGATTTCCTCAAGATTAAATAAACGTTTTTTGATAATATTATCATACGAGCACTGAAATATGTTTTGTTTTGTGAAACACCGGTAATATAGGTGGGTTATATAAAAGATTTATTTACTATTATAATACATATGCCATAATGTTTACTACAAATTGATTGAAAAGTATTACAAGCAATTATATTTTATTTTAAATTTTCAAATGCAAATATTATCTTGATACTTGTATAAGAGGTGAGAAATTAATCAAATTATTTTATTATAGACCTATTTATTTGATTAAAAGTAAAGTTTTATCGTATTTATAATTATCATACGGGTCTTTAGTTGGTACCGATGAGATTAGTGAAAGAAATAGGTCGTGACCATCAGTTTTGATATTATTTGTGTTATTTTATATTATTTTTCCTCTGAGACAATTGGAGTGAAACGGACAAAGCGTAGGTGGTTGTTTTTGTTCACGAGACATATTATTATTTAAGCTGAAGATGAAAATAAATATTGAACATAGAAAACAGTTGAAAATTCTACGGAAAGATGGTATTTATAAATGAGCTAGAATATGATTTAAGTGTTCTTTGTTGGCTAGATTGATGTAATAGAAATACAACAAAACTTTTGTAAAACAATTCTAAATAATACCTGACCGTAGCGTTGGTTCTCAATATTTTGATTTTAAAAGGCCTCTTCTTATAGATTTACATATTTAAAAAAAAATATCAGATATGCAAAGATTTATGTTTGAATTTCATAATTTATTTTAAATGTTTTGAGTACTGAAAAACGCTTTTCATAGAATATTTTTTTGAATAAATAAATAACAACTATATCAAAGACGATTCCAATTTCAGTTACTATCCATTAAGTTTTCAGGTTAGTCATGTTCAAATAAATTCAAAGTTTTTGTTGCTAGTAATGGAAAATATTGGCATTTAGATAATATACGCTGGCATAATTTAATCGTTGAGAGATCTACGATGTATTTACCTAATATTTCATAACTTAATAAGTAAGATAACCTAGCAGCTTTTCTGTTTATGGTTTGGGTTGTTCAAGCGATTTATTTCATTCGGAATTTCGAAGATATTTATGTTGAATAGTCATAACAAATAAATAAATGATACCCATATATCATATCAGTAGGACAATGTGAATTAAATCTTTATTTGGTATTTTATTAAATTGCAAACTTTTAAGGTAGCGTGCATCCAAGTATCATATATTATATATTGCGACGTGGACAATAATTATGATGGGATTGGTCCTGAAATGGGGTCATAATGAATGAATGAATGATATTGTTGTACTGCTAACAATATTATGCAACATGCGATACAGCTGCAGCACAGAAATTAAACTCATTAAACTGATATCGGGTCAATATCAGCACTCACAAACCTACTTTATTGTGTGAATAAATTACAATATATGCTATGGATGAATTTAAGAATGACTGATTTATACCTTGTACATATTTATTTTTAATGTCTCCATAAAAAAACTATTTTTTTCTTTTATTTAAGTAAAATGCTGTTTTATTAATTATACATAAATTATTCAAATATATGGTTTTTGTATAAGGTTTTAACAGATTTTCTGAACAAGTTATTACCACATGTCTTAATAGTAATTATGTAATCAATTATCACAAACAAACAAGTGTAATAAGTAAGACGATATCTTAAGTATATATATTATATTTTTTTATTATTAAAAACAGTTAAAGATAGTTTATATTTACCTGCTTGGACACCACCAAGAAATAAAGAAACTCTTACGTGTATTTCGAGCTTTAAATATATGATTGGAAATTGTATAAAAATTTGGTTGGTATCTGAATCAGAAAAGAAACAAAGAATACTATGTTTGCAGTTGAGTAAGAAAACACAATTCCTGACATTCCTAAATTATTTTTTCTCCGTCAATTACACCTTTCTTGGTAGAACACATAGTATGGGATAATAATGACCAAACGTTCATTTGTATCGAATATTAAAGAATTAAAGATTTAACCTTTCATTCATTATATTTTGGAAATGAAATGTCTGTGCTTAAATATAAATTGTAAAATATTAATGAATAATTGATAGTTTTATAAAATATATTATAAAAAATGTGTGTTTTTATTTTTTCTTTGCTCATCTGTATTATATTTTATTTTATTGTTGAATCGTTCACAATGAAATGAAAAAAATAGTACACTTATTATATAATAAATATGTTTTTAATAATTAATTATTATTAAAAAATAAAGACGGATGATAATCGCGTTTGCGTGTATATTTTTTCGTGCGACACTATTATGGTATCTGTAGATATTATCAATATCAACACCTGAGATTAATATCAAAAGCATACTCAAACGTAAAGAATATAATGTCAAAGTAAATACATATTTGCTTTATAGATACATACTTACCGATTAAGCAACTGGATACTCAAGTTTGTTATTTATAAACGTAGTGAGTAATATACGCACACAGTGTTGTATTTCCGATATGTCATCGGAATAAAAACCAACTGTCTGCACTAGCATTATTAATCACATCATATGACTTTCTAGTTCTTGGTCTTGTAGAATATTATATATAGTTATGTTGCAAAATGCAGGTTGTCAATACATCCTCTCAAAAGCTCCATACCTATAAGTTCAAAAGAAATAGCTTTTCAATTCAGTTACACAGTCGACTGTTACGAATTGGTTTCTACGATGGAAAACTTTATAGCGTGGAAAAGTACTTCACACTTATTTCACTATGGTATTCACACGCATTATTCGTATACATGTATTATACTTGTAAAACAACAGAGGCTGCAATTCTAGTTGAAGCATATTTAACCACTTGCCTGCGGTACAAAATACTCGACACCGTGCTTGGCGCGCATTAGATGAGTCATGCTTCATCACGAGCTCGTGACAACCGCAGTAAACATGTTAAATAAACCTCTGAACTATAACGACATGCGTTATTATAATCCTCCGAGATGAATGTTAAATAAAGTGTATTAGGGTGAGCGCACGTTGGGTATGAATTTGTGGTATGATTATTCATTCGATTTTGTCGTACGTATCGAGCGCGCATACTGGTCGGATTTTGATCCGAGACGATCAATAACTTTTTGACGTTTGTGTCGTGTGAAATGAATCTTCCAAGAGGCATTTTCATTTCTGCACAGATTTACCGCCTTGATGTGCGTTGATGGTCACGGAGGTGATAATTGGAATCATTTTGATCCCATAAATATTATATTATATATAAATAGTATCCGTGTATCAAATGAATAATGTTTTCTATATCCATACTTTTGACATACTTTTGTTCGTACGAAAACTCTAAATATTCCCGACAAAGTGGGATCGTGTTGAATGTCGAAAGCATACGCAGACTAATTCGTTCTCAGTTTGCGAGAGTTTATAGTAGTTTTATGGTTGGGAGTATGCATGGGCTTTGTACTATTCGGACGACTCAATTACGTATGGAAACGTATGCAATGTGCGCTCAGCCTTAGAAGTAAGGCATCGAGTAAAATTAATTGCCAGCTGGAGATATACCTCTGAGAATATTTACATAATTTTAGCCAGTTATCAGTAAGGCAATAATTACATTGACATAATCGCAATATTATTTGATTTTGTGCAACGTAGAAAACACGAAACTGGAATAAAAGTTCATTAAACCCATGAAAAAAAGTAAAAATATAAAAATGGTTCAACATTCGTAGGGGTCACCATATGTTTCAAGCAATATTAAAATAACTGGTGATTCACAATGTTTTTAAATTCAAAATATTCAGTCGGTGACTTTTAAATTAAAAATGGCATTTTATAGATAGCCTTGGATGTAAGTCAACAATCACTTTAGGTGGGCGTAAATGCGAGCATTACTTGCGTTTCATGGAATTAACAACTTAATTGGTCTGAATTTATTTGACTTACGTACAATGGCAGCATCGTACTTCCAGTATGTAAAGATCAACAACTTGGATCATTATTTACAATTAGTCAACGATCGCCAACAATAAAATTGAAAGATAGTAAACGTCGTGATAAAAGACAGATTATCTATGATAGCTTTGTTGACACGGTCTGAATACTAATGTAACTATGCAAGAAGTATTTTATCTTATATGTATGAAGGAATAGCACCTTAAAAAGTTTATGATAGTAACTAATCTGAGTACGAAACCCATCAACATCAAATACCGTGCTCTCAACGAAGATTCAGTTTACAGGAAAATGTTAGAAATTACACAGAAGAAAATCTTTAAAAAAGATTTAGACAGTACATACATTCTTTTGTCTGATTTCAAAAAACGAAAAAAATGGAAGTCATTCAAATTCCAGTTTCTCTGGCAACACTGATTTCAGATATCATAATAATATTATTTGTACTTTGAGGCATTATGTATTTTTGGATAGTTGAATAAAATATGTAGAATTTTAAAGACATGAAGCAAACGCAACACATAAAAAAATACACATTATGTGCTTAAAAAGATTTAAAAAATAGTAAGAGTAGTATGCACGAGTACACTGAATGAACATACAACTGTACGCATCCAGTTCATATGACATTTTTATGATCGAGGACATGCGTATATAAATGTCTCTAGGATCCGAATAAATTTACATTTTGCGAGTGTATTAAAATGGGAGTGTATGAGTTTTTGTTTATCAAAAACAAAACAAAAATATGCACTCCTTCCGTCTAGCACGGTGTAGCTGATTATAATATGTGCGTCGTAAACAAATCAAGATTAAACATGCAGTACATATGCGTTTGTATCTGCATGTAGCGCGAAATTAGTGTAATCGACATCGATGAAAATTGGATGAATGTTGTTATATTTATTTGTCGTCTAGTATTATAGTATTTAATCTCACTGCGCCGAAATATTTCAAAATACGTTCATGTTTGGTTTACAACTATAGTGAATTATCAAATCTGGAGCTATTTAAATGCAGGGTCGTGTCGTGCTATGAAGCCGACTCGCGCCTGCATCAAGCGGCATCGTGTAAGGGGCGGCATAAACAGCGAAATCAATATACAAATGTTCAAAATGTACGAATCATGTCAGGGCGTAAAATATAATCGTGAGGCGGCAAACATCTGAGGAGAGGCGCATAAAATTATGGACAAAAGCAGATTTCTCAAAATCTCAAGATAAGGCGAGACCTAAAAATAGAATTAAAATCTTAGGGAGGACATGAAAAAAAATTCTGGGCGCGAGAGGGGCGGCATTTTAAAGACTTGTATCAAACGTAAGAAAATCCACCACACGGCCTGTTTCAACTATGGTAAACATCTAAGTATGTATGTTCATCGAACATATAATTGTAATTAATGACACGCATTCCCTGTTCTTGTTAGTTTAAACTGAAGGATAAAGACCACTTCGGTTCATCGTCAACATTCGATCGATACGCTTTAGGTCTTTAGGAGATATCTAATCTTATTAGGAAGACTTATGTGGTTTGAATTACAATGCACTCATATGTAGAATTGTTACGAATAGATTTATATTATTGTTTCATATTTTTAGTTCGTCTAGCTATTATTATGATAGAGGTGTTTTGACTGTAGATATTATTGTAGTATATTAGTCCTGAAATTCAGTAGATACAATATTAATTCTAGATATATAGTTAGATTTTAGGAAAAAAATAACAACAAATATAATCATAAATACTGTAACATATTGAGTCATTTAAGAATAATAATATCTTTGTACTATTATGAAATGAAGCCAGATATTAAAACTAGGAATGACTGGATCTAGGATCTGGACGATGCTGAGCTGCCACACTGAGTTTGACCGCATAGTAAAATTGCTGTATTTATTATGGTTTCAAATAAACTACCTTTCAAAAATGCAAGCGTTTTCAAAAATTGTTCCCCGGTACCCCAGGATTCTCCAAGAAAAGTCTTGGTACTTAGTTTTCTTTGTAATTAATTTTCATTTGTGTGGGTGACAATTTTTCTCCAGATTTGTTTACAATTTTTATATTTTATCTTAGTATAAATACATAATAAGTACCTAATCAATCGATATGATTTCTTAAAGTTACCGTCTCCATATCTATAACTCCACGAGTGAATGTATAAAAAAACAAGTATATTATTATAATAAACTAGTAATTTATAGTGGAAATAGAATCTGAGACGATTTATTGCAGACAGATGTTTTTTAGACTCGAGATATTTTTGCTTGAGTATGTGTATTTATTTACGATAATAATTGCCACTCCTCGATGAATAACAGTAGGGATTTTAATTTTGTCTACTTAATATCACGTAGATTTTTGAAAATTAAAGATGTGCAGGGTTGGATTTCCACTTGATTGAACATTAACTGACAACTAATTCTCGTGAATAACTAACTAATGTTAATATATGTTGATTTAAGTTTTCACATTGCGGATTGTATCATTTAATTTAATATCTTTTATAATGATTTACCGTACACCGCATAAATGTTGTATATTTTCGATCAATTTTCGATTGAATATCTTCATATTACAAATTTAAAAACAATAAAGTAGAATGAGCATTTTCACTTTAAATAAAATCGATTCTGTTTTGTCAAAATCAGCTGATAAATAAAATGTCAAATAAAGGTTCCAGAAGAAGAAAAATTTATATTCACTTATAATATACGTATAGGTACATATTATACATCTTAACATCGAAAAAAACTCCAGCGGTGGATGTAATTAATATAAATATCATAGCTGTTAGCTAAAAACCAAATTTTTTGCTTCCCTAGACAATGTCGAGAACTTTTTACAAAATGAAAAAAAAATGCTTCCACTCAACGGAGTGAATTTTGATTTATGACACAAAAGTAACGTCGCCAAAAAAAAGATGTTACTGTCATTCAAGCACGTAAGCCATACATTTGATATGTCACAGCAATGGTGTTGTAATACAATTTTAATTCGGAAAGGACTCGTAGTAATTTGTTTTAAAAATTCGGCAGCAGTACTGGGAAACCACGTGTATCGTATATAATTTGGGTGCGTAAAAGATTGTATCAATGGAATTATTCGCGATTATAGTTAAAAGCACCCGATAATAATCAAACGAGATATGAGCATTCAAATCCAATAAATATATGTTATCTGGCACTTATTACATTTCGTATATATTGTAATAATTAGTATGTCCGTATGTATTGCTTATTTTATATTTATGTGTGGTACTATGAAAATTCACTTAAACTATTCAAATATTGTTGAATATAAAATAAATGCTAAGTCTTTTAATAACAATGAAATCGCTTGCGAAGGGAAATATGTTTCAATATAATATTCATTAGTTCAAACAACATCGTTGGCATTCTAGAAAGCCTTAAACCGCAAGTTAAATAACCCTCCTTATAATATTTTCATTTGCGATACAATCAAGTGAAAATTGCCCCTTCTACGACGCAGGCAGTTACGACCTATTGCTTTCGCAGTCCCGGTAACGTAGCATCTCTCATTGACTGGCGAACATTTCGAGCGAAGCATTTTGCTACCAGCATTCGTATGCTGCGCTCCTGTTCGCAATATCACTCAGCGACGCTCTGTTCAATATTGCACTTGAATTAACAAACATAAATTAAACTAAATTCAAAAATATCCCAGTTTAACTCGACTCAAAGTTGTTGACTGTACTTTGAAATAGTTTTTTAGAGTCATTAGTAAATTGCATTCTTTGTGATATATAATTTGAAAGGAGTGTTTGTGTGACGCTGTATCAGGGAGACTGCGCATAGAGCAAGATGCCGGATTCCGAGGATAAACCTTTACACATTCAAGTGAGAAACAAATTTATTTTCATAAAATTGTTGAAAATTTAATAAATACTCATGTCACACATATAAACATTTTGTCGGTAACGCTCGATAAGTTAGTGTCATCGTTTCAAACTGTTTTAACTAATTTGCGTAAGCTTAAAAAAGCGGACAATGCTTCAGTTGTTTATACAAAGTTTTAAACGATTACTGCTTAAAAAAACTTTACACGTTTACTAGTAGACTATTAAAAATCTATCACGCGTGTAGATAAAAAAGTTTGCGAACTGTTTCAAACTATTTAAAGAGTCCAGTGATCTCTTAAGAATCTGACGAGTTTGCCAAAACATATAATGTTTTTACTGTTGTTTAGCTTATATTTTTATTCCGGTACAATTATAAATAACACGTTTTTCGATGATTTTTTTTTAAGAAAGAATAATTATCACCTGACAGCTTTATATTAAAGAAAAAAAACTTTATTACTTCGATTATTTTGAAAACGTTTTTATGCACTTTTGTTTTATTTGTGTTCTATTTAATTTACTGTCTCGTGGGGGAGTGTGTCTTCATGAGACTGAAAGTGAATATTATTATTGCATCGATCGTTTTGGCGGGCCACTTGATATTGTGCAACAGCACGTACATATAGCGTATATAATATCTATTGCAGTTATCATATATATAAAGACGCGCTGAGATGTAAGGCAAAGAGCAGTAACGCATATGAAAAGAAAACAAAACAGACAGATCACAAAGACATATGGGCGTGGTAGGCCGGATTATTTTATAACATAATAAACTGGGTGAAAGGATGGAACTGTAGGTAAAAGTTACAAATAATTTACTAACGAGTATCAATAATATTAGCAGAGAGTATATTGAAAGTATTAATTCTTACTGAAGTCATTTCCAAAATCTTTTTTTAAATATTTTATTACAATGATATTATTGCGATATTTAAATTATAGTACTGGGCGATGCTCTATTGTTTGACAGATGTTAGTACAATTTCGTATTTATAAAATTTATTTTTTTATTTGCCGCAAACTGTGTAAAAACATTAAACGAGAATACGCTAAGTTATTATACAAATGATAAAATTACTTACATATTGGGGTATATATTGTCGTAGTATTCATTTGCGGAGATCCATATGTTGTATATCTGGAGCGGATATGGTGTAAAAAATATGTAGTAAGTAAGTGATGCCACAGTCGTTGAGTTCTTTCGCAATTTCCAGCCAATTTATGATCTGCTGCGGCTGACAATCGTGTGTCCTAAAAAGTCACTCTATTTTTACTAATTATGGTTACGACTGTACCAACGATATGATATTATTGATGTCCATGCCTCTATAGTCGTGTGCATACAACTATTACTTGTAGCTAAATGAATTTAGTTATTTATAGTTAAAATTGAATGAGTTTTCATTGCATTTATTGATAGAGTGAATTTACGTATTTTATTTAATTATAATTAGACGAACTGAGGAAAATATTTAAACAAATATTTCCGTAAAAAATGCACGCACGCATAGAAATTGAATAATTTTACAAAGAATTTGAATTTATCGAAATATTAATAATTCCTGTTAGTAATACATGTAATAAAATATTTTAGTTTTAAAATTAATATTTTCCTACAAAACAAAAGCCCTTGGTATTCAGATTGATAGTAATATTTTTAGTCCTTGTTATTATAAAAATAATAAATAATCAATTTATCACACATAATAATACGATATTTTATCTTTTAATGTAAAATAAATTGACTTTAAATGTTGCGGTTGCATTATTTATTAACAATAAAGTAACTACATGTTTATCATTTCATATCACATATTTCATATCGCACTATTTCATAGTTATGTTGACAATGAAATAATCATGAAAACCTTCTATAAGCGTACATACTACGGATACAGATATGATTTTACATCTAGTATGTTCTTAGCATTGCAGTATTTTTTGTAAATATATAATATATATATACTGGTTAAAGGTAAATATTTATTTTATTCAACGGATGTTATTTAAAAAAACGTGATTTCAATTCGAATAAATCCATTAGGATACTAGAAGTCAATAAACGGTTTATCTAGCAAGTTCAGCGTAATTTGAAAATAGAATGATTATTTGAATTCGACGTTCGTATTATGATTCAAACGAAAAACCACATTGTGTTCCGATACAAATAACTGCTTCACAGTACGTATTCCGTTTTATACGTGATAATACACCGGTTCGCAATATATTCAAGTTTGGTCGGTCATTATCTTTGTAAATATTATACGATTCTCTCATGCATTACGTCTGGTCATCGTTAAAATATGAGATAAAAAATATTGCATAACTAAATTTATAAAATAAACTTAAATATTTGAATTCGTTCCGAAACATAATATATGTATATTATTGGCGGGAAATATTAAACGTGCACGGTAAATAAATATTATAGTATTCTTGTGTTACTTGTATTCATATTTTTGTGCTATATTCGCTAGTATTGGCGGTCATTAAAATATTAAGTTTATTATAGTTTTGTTGGTGAAAAAAGTTTTAACAGTACCTTCCTCAACTCAGTTTCACAGCCATTCCGTTGTTACAACTCGCTTAAAATTATTTTATAGATACCATCTATCAAATTCACAACATTTATAGGATCACATCAGAGTGTTCGTCACCCATAAAATGACAGGTGTAGATAAAATAAAATATAAATAGAGTGCATTCTGCATAAGAGACATTTTATAAAATAAAATTTTAGTGAATCAAAATCGTTGCAAAATATATTTAACTAACTTATTTTTTTCAATGGGAGCAACAGCTATGAATACAGAACACGTCTAAAAAATTCAGATAATTTGAATTTCGAATCTGCTTTTAGTAATAAAATTTAAAACTCACCTTTCGAAATTTTTACGCGGTATTTAAAAAATGAACATATTTTTCAATTTGTAACATTTCCCAAATGACTAAAGCGCGATTTTAAAAATGAAAAAATAATTGAATTAAATTAATGTTATTATTTTGTCGCTTCGGCACTGCCAAGGCGTTGACCCGACAGCTCTGTATTTTAAAGGGAGTGTTTATTTTTGGCGGGAATCCGTTTGCATGTACCCGCTAGCCCACAGAGAGAGCAGCAAAGTGTGGTGACCCTTTTTGCCGACATGCATCATGTATTTTGTTATACTGATTCAGTGACCATTTTCATACATCACTGCAGCAAACTATGAAATTTTTTAATTATAATTAGAACAAACTTCTTTTTCTAGGAGTATGTTTCCGTAATTTTAACAGTATCAATTTATTAATTAGTATGTTATATGTTCGCTCACTGCCCACATATAATGTAGCCTGAAGATGCC
>JAGVSQ010008701.1:0-14177 GCA_022683975.1 Rhyacophila evoluta | reverse complement strand
ATCTCAAAACTCACCTTTTCACTTTAACGTCTTTTGCCAGTAATACGACGATATACTCTTGTCAGGTTTACATCCATAATGCCATTGATTAATCCATCTTTCACGTCCATTTCGATCTTTGTCCTAGTCAATTACAATGTTTTCCACTATTTCATCTTATTTGTAGTGATATTAAGAAAAATCAAGGAATGATTTTTTAAATGTTGAAATCATAGTGGTGGTAGATGGGGTATTCATTTGTCTATATGGCAATCCACGAATAAGGTTTTGAATATAACCAGTAGCTCCTTATTAGTTGTTTCTACAATAGTATCAATATACTTTATATCATCGTTTCCCATATCGCAAGCAACGAAACTAAAATGTCGGGTATAGCTTGTTTTTTTTGATGTAGTTAATATTATATGCCACCGTTTACTGCAGACATTCTGCCGTCTCTCATATTATATGATATTTAACTCACTGACTAATCTCTTATTTGAAATACGTCGTTAAATTGACTATTATGCAAATATCGTATGTGTAAATTGAGGGCTCTAGTATCATAACTCATAATCTCCAGTACTTGACAGTTATTAATAAATTATAGCATAATTTAAAATCATCCTTCTAATAAATGTGAGGCGTTGTTCGCGCTGTCATCACTCATAATCTCGAGTACTGTACCTTACTGAAGATGTTGAATTTTTATGGTACAGCCCTAAATTATTACTTGGGGAAGGAAGGTTGGAGATGGAAGTGGATTCATTTATTGGAATACGCTAGTGTTGATATTGAACTGTAGTATAGATAATAATCAGATTACTGCTATCGGCTGGTAATTATTAAATAAAGTACTGCCTTTAATATTATATTTTTTGTCTCCCCGGTAGCGTTGTTGGTAGCGTGCGCGCCTAGCAATCCGGGGAATGCGGGTTCGAATCCCCATCTGTGGGATTTTTAAAATACGAGATTGCAGGACTGGTTGCCCATTGGGTTGAGTAATTGTCTGACAGACAATTCTCGTGAAAAATAATCTGTCAAGTCGTCTTCACAAAGAGTATATGGATACTCCTCTTTCGGAGTGGCTATCTTCATACTGTGTAGATCCACATGTTCCACGTTGGGAGCGAGCATAGTATAAAAAGCTACTTAGTAAAGTAATCCCTAAGATAATCGACTATTTTTCGTCATGTGAACTTTATGAAATTCCAGTAAATACGTGATCCAATAGTGAGTGCTTCATTTCATTACCATTTTGATACAGCATCTCGATTTTCAGAATAATAGTAAAAAAAACTACATAGTATTTTTAAATAAATAAATACTATGCTATATAAACGTAGTTTTTATTAATTATAGCTTCCGATGACAGGAAAGTATGTTTCAATAGCAATTACCAACGTTTTTTAGTTTAAAGTAAAACTTATTCATTCATCGGATAAGGTATGATAATATAAAAATAAAGGGGTTTCTTGCCTTGCATGGTATATTACAAAAAGACGTGGTAATATATTATCTCCATATCTAATTGTGATTTATACGTAAACGAGTACATACTTAGTAATGGACTTTCATTAGAACTAATCGAAGATAAATTCGATTCGTGATCTGCTGCATTTGGTCCCCGTTTGGCATTTATCGAGTGGGCAGCTATCATGCATTTGAGGTTCGCCTGACCGCTGGGCTCTGGGTTCGGATCCCGCCCACGTTATCGGGCCGACCCACGCCGCCTGTTGCAGCGGCACACTCGTCAATTCTGTTTTACGTGCACTTTCTTCGCAACCCACGGACAATAACATACCATTATAAGAAAATTGTAGTACTAATATGCAGTATGCACCTTTATGCTCACTCATCTGTCGAAGTATGGATACTTACGTATAGGGTCATTATAGAGTGTAATCAATAAGTCATGGCATTCGCCGACTAGTTAAATATTTGTTTACTTTATTGTCAATTGACACAATGATACGTACATGCCAACTTATAGAATGACATGGAAAAGTAATCGTCAGCTGAAGCTAAACAATCTAGTATCTGCTACTTCTATTATTTAATAGTATAATTATTTACTTATATGTAAATACATCTTTATTAATTACTCGGTTGGCGTACTACGACACCAAGGGTTGCGGGCTTGAATTTTATACCAACTTAGGATTAAAGTAAAAAGCAGGACTGGCCATGTCAATTGGTTGAGCAATTCGCTGAAAAACAATTCTCGTGAAAAAAAATTGTCATTGTACATTTTCTGGTGTGGACATCATCACGCTAGAGATCCAAATACTCGACTGTCGGAGCGAATATGATGAAATAATGTATTATTCCTTGACATGAAAGTAGTAGTTTTTATTAAATTTGGTCATAACATTGTGGTATATGTAACGTACATGTATGAAAAATACTGAATATATATATCGTCGTATTACTGGCAAAAGACGCTAAACTGAAAAAGTGGGTTTTGTGATAATCGAGTTTTAATGTTTGAGTCTCTCTGTTAAATACATGTTACGATACTTTCTTAAGGTATAATGTATTATGTATTAGAAATTGTCGTAAAATGTATTTAGAGACACTCAAACATTAAAATTCGATCATCTCAAAACTCACTTTTTCACTTTAACGATTTTTGCCAGTAATATGACGTTATATTATTTTTTAGTCTTGACATTATTTTCGCGCGAGTGTCTATATCAACAGTCAATGTCTGTCAGATAAAATCGGACTATTGACATGTTCTTTTTGTCAGCAATTAGTGAAGCAATGGTAACCTATTAAAAGCCTGAAGAGAACCAGATCTTATCTACCACTGTGACTATGATGTTAACGAACTTTAATACTGCTCCAGGTCCAATATCCAAAGGGCTAACACACAAAAATGTAATCTACTACCATGTTGTGTTGGGCCGACTCTAAGATAGATATTTAAGTTGTATTGAGTATACATAATGGTAACTATGTACTCGCAAGAGCCTCGGTCGGAATGAATGAATTCAGTGGAAATTACTTATGATGCAGTTTCAACATCTCCTCAATAAATCGATATACATATGCTATTTACTTAATGATTTTCAATTGATTTTATTGCTCGTCACTGCAACTAGATTTCTTACTCACCAAATCTACAGTTAATTGATATTATTTTTCAGTCGACAAATTTTAGTGAGCTATATTTAAAACTAAGTGTCAATTAATACGAGCCATAAAAAATGAAACGCGTTTCCCGAATATTTCCGTGATAATTATTAGTTAGAATATCTTCAGTTGCTTTCAAACAGACGTTAACTGCGTTCTGATGTTAATGATTTCAATAAAATGCTTTAAAATATAGTTTCATTGGATACTAAAATTATAACTGATTTAATATATTAAAATTAATTTGTTGGTTTAATACACAGAAGTTAATACTGTGATACAAATAAAAGCATTTTTACCGAAGTATTAATATTTTCGTAAATTGTGCCCGAAAATATGAATGTGATCATAAAACTTATTTATTTTATGAACGACGCCCACTAAATCGGCATAATACTAAGAAAATATTAGAAGATATAATATAAAAAGTCGAAATAATAAACACAATGACACATAAATGTGAATTGGAGACATATTTTTTTTTATATATTAGCAGCTGTAGAACTAGAACCCGCAACCTACGTGACACAGCGCTTAACTCTTAGCCACCGGGGAATAAATAACTAACTAATAATTATATCCAAGCTACGGAATTAAAAGTACGATAGCACGTAGTTAACATCCCATGGCGATGGCGTATCGCACGATGGATTGGCACGACGGTCTCTTTCGCCTGCGGTGCTATTTCACTTCCGTAATATTTCACCAGGAAAATCACATCACAGTTTACATTTGAACAATGTGTTTGAAATATTCAAATAATTGATTTACAAGTTTGAAAAGTATAGCATGTTATATGTCTGTTATATTCTTGTGTATTTTGTCACGTGATATCCGAATTTTACGGTTTAGATGGTGCTATTTCGAATTGATACTACTTTGTAAGTCGTTTTATCGCCAGTGAGAAGTTCCGATACGACTTAATGGTTATTATAACTTTCACTCTGTAAAATTATTTTACGATGTCGAAGGTGTGACGAAGTACACTTTTAAATATGCAATTTTTTACTTTCTTATAAATATTTACTAAGTAAGCGGGCACTTAAATCATCTTATTGAGGAACATGCCTATTTAGAATATGAAATATCGTTTACCTATCGACACCTTACTGCTCAAACCTCCTATCTCAAAATTTTACGAAAATCTTTTTAATCCAATTTATTAGCAAATACTTATTAAAGCTATTATTTGGCAATTGCTCGTAACTCAAATACTCATCTCAATAGAGTTACGAGCAATTAATACATGATAGTTTTAATTACTTGTTAATAGTAGCGTTAAAACAGGTTTAAGTAAAATTTTGAGATATAAGGTTTTGGCAGTAAGCTTACGGTATACCATTCTGTGTCGAGTATTTCGTATGGCGAACGCGTTCTCTTTTCAACAAGGCTGGATTTAACATGGATCAGTTAGAATACGACTTAAATACGCCTTAAGTTCACGCTAACTGAGAAATTGAGAAGCTGCTCTTGGGACACTTCTGAAAAATATGAAAAGCGACTCATGTTCGTAGAGTCACTGTGTATTAAAAAACAATTACTTGTGCCAATTGAAAAAATAATCCAGAATTCATGCGAATCCTACCATCCGATGACAATAAAGAATAAATGTTTCATTGTCGATTATGTTATGTACCATGGTTATGAAATACATATTTTTATGTTCTACGTGAATGGAATTTAAAATCGAAGCAGTGAAGAAGGGTAAATTTAAAAAAAATCACCCTATGTTCATAATAATTATTCAAGTCACATCGCTTTATCGTTAATTATTTTAATATGTAACATCATTATTAAGACTACTAAAATCATTTGATGACTTTGGGTATAAAATGTAACTTAGTAAAAATACGTTTCCTCCTTTATATTTATGGAAAACATACAGAAAAAACATACACAAATTGAGCTTACTTTTAAAATTCATGATAATTATTCAACAAATAATACATGTTAATTAAAACAATAAGTTACTAGACTAGACTGACTTCACGTATTTCTTGACTTTCAAAATATAAACTAAAATATTATTTTACCTTATATATAAATACTGTTTCTTTTCTTTTAGAAACACCAAATTAATAAAATTACTAAAAATACTATGGAATCATTGCTTTTGAACAAATGTTTTTAAAATTTTATTATTTAAATAACATTAGGTACCATATTTTTAGGATTGTTTTTAACCGTGGTACATCTTAACTAATTTATTATTTAGATTTTACAAAAGATTTATCAGATTTCATAGTTACAATACGCTGGGGATATGTATACACAATCATTTCTTTATGCTTTATATAACCTTTACTCAAAAGAGGCTATCACTTCCTTAACGTCTTTATCTAGTTAATTTCACTTGTTCCACTTCGATAGTAAATATTGATTTAATACTAATTTTATAACACCATTCTACTTTCTCTGTGTAATTTTCATCTAATTACTTGTATGCTGATTAAATATTTTTTTTCATTACTCTTATCTGTTATCTATCAGCAAATAAAGTGAGTTTATTATAGTAAGATCTATTTTCCAGTAGCGTGCGCAGCGGGATATCACATGATACAATGTAACCTCTTGTGAATTTCCAAGCCTTGTGAAAAAGCCAAGGGTTATTAAATCAAAACATAATCTCAATACTAAAACTACAATTGAATCAACGTATCAACAGTCCAAATATATAATATTTTTGTCATTTTACTGATTCCACTCTGTCAATCAAAAACCTTATACATACAAGCAACTTCTAGAAACAATGTCATAAAGCGTGAAAAATTATTGTGTGAATAAGGTTTCGTTTATTTTTCAAAAAAAAATAAATTCAAAAATAATTGAGAAACATTGTTCTGTCGGGTCATTAATCGTTGACGAATTAAGAATTTAAATGTAAATATTACTCTAACACATTAAGTACGTGATCAGAATATTTATTTTTGACGCGGATGTTATAAAATGAAGAATATAAAAATATATTTAATACGTGAACTATTTATTAGACATTATTATATAGGCACTACTGTGTAAAGATAATCTTACTATAGTTTTATTAAAAAAATGATACAATTGCATTAAATTCAATGCAACTGTGCAGCAATAAGTTGTTGATGTTAATGTTGATGCCATGCAATAGCTACCAATAAATATGTTGGGAAATTTTATTTTAATTCATCGCAATTATTTTACCCTATTAAAATGGCTCTCTATCGAGTAAATTATAATGAATAAATCCTTTAGTGTGCTATTTGTTTAAATATTGTGGTTGAATTGTTACTTTCGTATCCACTCATAGAATTATATAAAATTTTTAGAACACCTAATAATAACACACCTAGTCTCCCCGGTTAGCGTAGTTGGTAGCGCTTGCGCCTAGCGATCCGGGGAATGCGGGTTCAATTCCCCATCTGGTCGGATTTTTAAAAATCTGAAAATGCAGGACTGGATACCCATCGGGTTGAGCAGTTGTCTGACAAACGATTCTCGTGAAAATAATCTGTCAAGTCGTCTTCGCATTGCGGAGATCCATAAGCTCCACTTTGGGAGCGAACATGGTATTAAAAAAAAAAAAAAATATTATTTTTACTATTATTACTATATTGTAATTCAGGTTGAGTTGTTGGGAGTACTCGCCTGCATTCATAGGGGCAAGTGAGTCAGTGTTTTCCTTGCTTACTAAAAACGAATTAACCATCTGAATTTATCATTATATGGAAGGTATACTGACGGAAAACATAAGTCATATAAATATATACGTTCTGAAAAAAATCGCAGGTACTTTTATTACGTGGTTACTATGCCGTAATAATGCTAAAAAGCATATTTTAAAAATTGATTTATCGGCGTTTTACCGGGATGGGTGCATACAATTTTACATATTTTGACAATTAAAACAGAAAACCACCAACAGTAACTGATGCGTTCTGTCAATATGTATTGATAATATTTATCATGTGTATATATACTGAGAGAGATATATTATTATATCTGTACCAACCCCAAATCAATTGTTCCACGAAAGACAGCTTTTCTGGATAGCGTTTTCAAAACTTGGTTGATTTTGACTGAATTTTCTTATTTAATTATATAATACAACAAATTGAACGGTAAAGTTTCATAATTTATTTAAAATGTAAACAAATGACAATCCAAATTTTTTAAAAATTAATCTTAAAATTCTCAAATCTTTGCCATTTTAATATTTTGACACACCTGTGACGTCTTTTGATATTCTTAACTTCCCAACGGAAAATATTGAACCCTTTTAGGATGTACATCGTAAGCGGGGCACTTTAATGGACTGGATGCGTAAATTATGACTTCGGCTGCTGCATGCCTTACTATCTTTTGCTAGTCTATCAAGTTAACTACTGAAAAAGGCTTGTTAAAAAAATATATTCAACCTTATTTGGACAACAAGACTTGCAAACTTTTTCCTGATTCCATAATTTTAATATTATGTAAATATTACATCTGGTCTTGAATGTGTTCCGTGTGTAAGTGTTGTAATGTAGGTGTAGTGGTTTCATGGTCCGATAAACAGCTGTTCGCTCAGAAGAATCCACCCAGCTCGCAAAAGAGTTATTGTTACGTTGTGTTTTGCCATTTTGTTTCGGATGCTATCTTCCATTATTAACATTGAATGAGACGATATACCAATGAACCACTTTAAATAATTCATTTATTCATACACAGTCGAACATAATTTCGAAGAGAATAATAAAAATTTCTACATAATTCATGTGATCGAAAAACAGATACAGGTCAACGAAGTTCGTGGCACCTTGGAAATGTTTCGTTTTACCGAATAATGGGGAAAATATTTTCAATTACTTAATGTAACCTTGAGTTGGTTTGTCGCCTACAATGCCAAGGAGACGAACATACGTTGATGGATGACTGCGAGTACACTAGACTGGAAATTTCGTTACTTCAGCGTTCGTTATAAAGAGATCTGATTATTCATTCCGCCGAATACACCCCGTGGATGGTACAATTTTTTTTTGTCACTGCACTTGTGGAACTCATGCTTATTTCATCATTACATAATTCATGCGGTCGCGCATAGGTGATTTTTATATCTTCAATGTCATCACGCAAATGCCCAGCAACCAACCGATCGCCTCGCACCATTAAACAATTTTCAATAGGCATCGCCTGCATCTTATTAAACATCTTCGATGCTATCAAGATGTCTACTCCACTTTTCACATATTTAATTAACGAGTTAACTTCCATTATTATTGTTATATTCTCATGCTTACTCGTGCCACTTAGTCGTTCACTGTGGTTCAGTTGATTGCATATCCGTTTGTGAATTCTTATGCAGGTCACGTATACGAATCTATCGAATCCAATACATCGTTCATGACAAAGAAATGTCTCGTATACCGCACGACATTTTTTTACAGAAAATGAAAAAAAATTACAAAAATTGCATGTTTAAAAAATGTTACGATTTGATTAACTAATATTTATTTATGTTGGTATTTAAAAAATACGGCATTTGATTTGATTATAGTATCCTAAGAAAGTTCTCATCATCTACATTTTTCGTTGTGTTGCTTTGTCATGATATCGATACAGTATTTAAGCTCATTTAAAATTATTTTTTAATGGATATTTGGACTGAAGACATGGATCCAGTAGCATTCATTTTTCTAAATAATGTCCTAGATATCTCTCTAGAATATCTATGTGCTACACCTTGGAGCGATATTGGCGATTCGTTGCATTTATAATTATTTTGTAAATAGCTACTTGAGTAAATTCTATTTTATATCGGTTAAATAATCATCGAATTTTCTTATAATATAATATGACTATTCGACTCGAACATATGTATGTATTAAAAATGTAACTGAAAATCATAGTTGAGTAAATCCACATGTTAATTAATTACGGAAAGTTATTTCTTGTAACGGTTTCACCGAAATAGCTATCGATGGCAATTATTATCATTTGTATCTGAAAGACGGTCGGTTCTGTGGGAAGTCAATAGTCACATGTCATCGTACTGTATCACCAAAAATAATGAGAATAGATATGATATAAATTATAAATTTTACATTGAACACATTTTAATGAATTTTCCCATGCATTTATTCGTATTAATTCGAACGCGAAACGAAGTCATTGTAACAAATTTGTATCAACTACTCCACGCGGCAAAGGTATCTATTACGCTGACTATGAGAGGATTCTCGATACCAGGAGTTGGCAATCTAGAATATATCTAGCGTTATTTCATTAAATTAAAAATAATTTTCTTTATTTACGTCATTTGTCTTTTTAGAAATCAGTATCAAATATATAAATATCTGACGGTATTTAAGTTGTAACATTGCTAGTTATCACGGTTTATCAATTTTATCGATAGCTTTTTAGTTGTGACACTACACATTGATATTGATTGAGTTTTAATTACTTTTTTATTTGTATGTAGTCAGAATTCAATTCAATGATGATATTTAATGAAATGTGGACAATATTTATACTGAATTATAACATCACATTTTAATAAAATTTTCTCGTTCGCTATTTTGATTGTCACATCTTTAACGATATGCGTACATCAAAAATGAATAAATCATCTCTGTTCGATTATATACAATATAAATTTCTGGTAAAGTAAATTAATGGTGGAATTGTTATTTATTTCTGGTTGATATGTCATCAACATCAGACTGTGGTAAGCCATCTGTTGACAGGATTCAATCCATTGACAAATGCTGACCGCGCTGTGTTTGTTATATCTTCTATTTTCCGACGGTGAATAATTCTATTGAATTTTTATACACTTAAGTAAACCAATATTTTATTGAAATGCAATTAATTTAATAATCTACCATGTAATTTTTTCATATTAAACTTAATTTTTTATTATTAAATATTCGCATATTATAAATATCTTATGTGCCTGCTTACCTGTGGATGTGTTCAGTGTTTAAAATACTATTAACTATTAAACTGATAAATCTTTAGAGTGCGTATATTGATGTTTCGTGTGTAGTTTACATAATTTATAAATGTTTTTCTGTTGAAATTGACATTAAACTCAAAATTTATCATAATTTGCTCATTTTAATACGTGTCTCTTAATTGGCAACCTGGATTGGCTCTTTGTCATCTAAGGCTGTATTATATTTAAACGATGTGTATTCGTACATAGAAAAAATATTTTAGAATAATTCTGTGTATCAACAAGATTATGAAATTTTATCGATGAAGAAATTGAAAGCAATGCAAATTATTCAGTATATTATAAAACATAAACATAGAATCATTTCAAATGCGTTTTTTTATTAACCTGTACCAACGTTTGTGAACAATATCCAAATTCGACTATGTTTTTAGCAACGTCAATTTCGTATTTTGTGTGTATCTTAGTTATAACGAAAGAGAAAAATTTCACTTACCATTACAATGAACTGCAATGTTTAGTTACATTTTATGCGCACAGAGAGATTTGTCGATAAAATACTAATTTATTCTGATTTGTAACGTGTGATTTAGAAAAGCGAGATAATTATACGGCAAAGTAATGACGACAGAATGTGAAACTGTGAGGTTACGTTTTTTTTTTTTACCAAACTTTCTTGTAAAAGTATTGTGTAAATCGCATTTACACAATACTACAATGACACTAAAATGGTAGCCGATTACATTTTTAATTATGCTTTGAGATATTTGTTCAGATAAACTCTTACGTATAGAGATTGTAATTCCGGAATTGTTTTAATTATTTGATCGGTCCGGGGATCATATATTACATATAGTGTAAGAATATTTTCTAAAAATTAGTACACATATATTAAAATACAATAAGTTATACATTAATTATATCATTTTTAAAAGATATATAAATCTGTTGAACTAAAAATAGTTTTACATTGTTAAAAAATGTATTATTTAAATAACTAAAATTGTTTTTACATTTTTTCAGATGAAAGAGAGGATGTGCAAAAGAAAACATTTGCGAAATGGATAAATTCGCAATTGATGAAGGTAAGAAAAATGCTAAAAATACTTTGTCCATCTAATAAATAGATTTCACTTTTAAATAACATGAACAATACGTATACCACACTGAAGGTTTTGTACTCCTGGCCGCTTATAAATATATAGATTTCGAATGCTATATTTAAAAAAATATATAGAATTTCATGTATATAATGCAATTGTTTTTGACGGGAAATCGCTTGTCAATTATGTTTTATGACTAATCAAAGTTTACCTTTTGTATTGAAAATGGATTTAACGCGAAACATTTTAGAGCATTGATTTTTTACGATTTCAAAAGTTCTCTTTATCCGCAATAGTGCAGTGTTTGTCTTAAAGTGTTTTTGGGGTAGAAGCACCACATTTGAGCACTGTGATGCGTTGGTACGCTGAATTAAAATGTGGTCGTATTCAGTCGAGCCAGATTCAAATGATTTTGCGTGAATATTTAAAAGTCGGTAAGATATGTTGGCGATAGATTCTTCACGAACTCGCATGAAACCAGAAATCGTGTTGATCGGTGCAAAAAATGTTACTGGAGTTTGACCATGGGCGTTCAAATGCTTTTTACGCTAAAATATGAGTTGCACCGATAGGAAATTCGGCATTTCGTACAAATGTGAAATTGTTGGGTTTCTCAGTAATTCATAGTAATTAATGATTTTTTTTATGCAACACAAGTTGTAATGCATTACAATTGACAACATTAGTAGATCGACAGTTAGTTCGCTTGCTACATTGTAACTCAGAATATAGATTTAAATAATGATACATGTTTTTTTTACTATTTCCAAAAATCGACCATACGAATCTCCGCATTGTTAAGAATGATTTAAACAAAATTATTTAATTATATTTCTTTATAAATTAGAACAATTTATTCGTTATTTTCCAGAACAAAAAATCACTAGTCGAAGACCTTTTCCTGGACCTCAGAAATGGGGAGCTCCTGCTTTCGTTGCTCGAGATATTAACAGCACAACAATATGTAAGTATTTTAACATCCATCTGTCCAGTATTTTTTAAGTCGTGTCCGCTGCGATTGTAAATGTGTGGATCTCAACCGTGTGAAAACATATCTAGGCATTTCTCCCTCCCCCCCCTCACGAGGATTGATTGTCAGCCAATCGCTCAACCCATTCAAAACTTATTCGATATTTTTAAAAAAGTTCCAATAGCGAAGTATGTTCTCAATAATTCATTTATTGAAGCGTTTGACATACTCAGTTAATCATTACAAATATTAGCGATTTTTAATAATGTCGCCATTTCAATCACTATTTTCGATACGAAATAATCAACAAATTTAAATTTTAATTAACTTTTAAAAATACACAGCAATTCACAGAAATACTTTTTAATTTGCATTTATAATAGTTTATAAAGATATGCAGTAATATTAATTTTATTGCTATTTCAATATGGTAAGAAACCTTTTTTAAATATAAAAAAAGTTATATGACATAATACCAAGCCATGTAATGAAATTTGAAAAAAAAAATAGTATTTTGTGTCTGTATTCAAATTAATGTTTTAGAGACGAGAGCGGGGCCGCATGCGAGTGCATTACTTGAACAATGTGAATCGAGCCTTAGAAGTGTTGGAGCAGAACAACGTGAAATTAGTCAACATTTGCAGTGATGACATTGTTGACGGTAACCCCAAATTGACCCTGGGGCTAGTCTGGAGTATCATTTTACATTGGCAAGTTCATTATCATCTGCGAGACCTCATGTCAGAACTCAGACAAACCAATTTGGAGAAGACACTTCTAGCTTGGTGCAGACAGAATTCAAGGGTAAGAAGAGCATGATATTTCTTTGGAACAATATATTAATTACTACGGGTGTTCATTATGAGTGAGTTAAGGAGTATGTGATTTCTAGTATAAGATAATAATAAGAGCATAATCAATTAAGTTACTTTATTTATTTTAGGATCTGTGTTCCAAAAATGAATCTAGCATAAAATTCCATGAAATATATGATGAGAATGAAAAGTAAAATCATTGTTAATTTCAGAGCTACGCTGGAGTGGACATTAAAAATTTCTCGACCTCGTGGTCAGATGGATTAGCATTCAATGCCCTTATCCATAGATGGCGTCCCCACCTCTTTGATTTCTCTAGTATTGCCAAAAAGCATCCAAATGCAAGACTAGAACATGCGTTCAGAATAGCACAAGAACATCTCGGCATAGATAAACTGCTGGATCCTGAAGGTATGTGTATCACATGCCCACATCAATCTTAGATATGGAACAGAATATTAAACAATGATAAATCTATTACTTCTATTGTAACATTAACTGAGATCTGTATTTTTTTATAGATGTCAATACTTCTGTGCCTGACAAGAAGTCAATAATGATGTATGTGATGTGTATGTTCCAATCACTGCCACATTCTGGAGAAGATGTTGGTGATGTGGATATGTCTGTTCAGTCTGATAAACTTAGTCCACTAGGCTCCCCCACCGTTGAGGTAATTTTACATTTTGTTTTTTCTACTAATATTCTCAGTTTGATACTAATATAGTTGGTATTATTCAAAGATTGCTACTTAAAAAAAAAACTACAAGATGTCAGACTTTGTGATATCTTTGCTAGGCTAGTAACAAGATGAATTGATTACTATTGTAATACGAATCTATATTGATGCTGATCTGAAGATTTATGTAATTGACTTGAAGAAATTATGTGTAATTTTTTGTGATAGTGATATCTACTTAACTATTTTTTTAAATATCTCAAAGCTGTAAGGTTACTAAATTAATGAAATTACTCTATTTTTTTCTAGTCATCTCAAAGCAGACCACTTTCTTTGGCTACTAATGCATCAGTGGAGTTGGGCGGCTATGGTGTAGCTCTTGAAGAAGTTCTCACTTGGCTTTTAGAGGCAGAAGACCGATTAAATTCTAACCCAACCCTTTCCGATGATTTAAATAAAATCAAGGAGCATTTTCATAATCATGAGGTATGTTTTATTTTAATATTAAATATTCTTTTGAAATACTTATTCACATATGGAAGTTTAACAGTTTTAAATAATTTAGAATTCAAAAAAAATTTCA
>JAGVSQ010008700.1:0-14179 GCA_022683975.1 Rhyacophila evoluta | reverse complement strand
TCGTGGCCCTGCGTATTCTACTGTCTCGAAAGCGTTGGCACACATCCGGTTAATCAATATACATACTGTATTATATTATGAACGTACACTTTAAACAATCACAATATTAAAATAACGTTTTTTTTATAAATATTCATTAAGTTTTTTTATAAATAATGGAACGCATATTATTTAAATTTTCATATTTTATATATCATAAACAACTGTTTTTTATGATAATTATATGCATGCTCATGTGATTTTCAAATCACAAATTTATCAAAATTAATATTTATGATATTTAGGAGCAAACGGCTATTATTTATTGATGATACTCATATTTTTCAAAAATATATTCACACTGAATGTATGTATTTATTAAAAAAATATACTAAAATTTGCTAATCATAATCAAATAAAAAAAAATGTACTCAATAGATTCTACACTAACTGTCGAAATCACAATAACAAACATACCAACAAATGATCATAAATAAAGATATTTCACAATAATATTTTATAAACGTTGATATTTTGAGTTGGTGGCAACTCGTCCACTGACTCAAAGGCGCCTGCCTTTTTTGTTGGAGATCGCTCGTTTGAAAATGATAAAGATTTTTTTTTAGTTAAACAAGCAGAATTTAATGCCTTATGGGTTGAGCAATAAGCTGATAACCAATTAAGATATGGTGAAAAATTCTATCAATACAAATCTTCTCATGAAAATGTATTTACTCAACTTAAAGAAAAGGAAGGAAAAAGGAATAGTCGTGGTTGATGATACGACCAGATTAACTTGACAAAACTACCCTTTGGAACTACTTCTGAATACACACCCATTTCTGGAATGATCGTCTTCACACTGTGGAGATATAAATGAAGATTTTAGTAGACTATTTAGATCTCCACAATGACGATATGAAGAAAGAATACGGTGGTGTTATTGTTATCATTGAAGTACATAATTGTAAATGTGGATATGAAGGAATTAAAATCAATCACTCTTGAAGCTACGATTGTGTTATTGATTTCAATACAACACTGTTTATTTTGTTTTAAATTTAATTATGAAAATATTGTTTCTCTTCTCTAAACAATTTTATTAACGCGCAATATGTATGTGGTGTATACAATCAAACACATATAAATCCATTTTTTTATTGCTTGATAAAAAAAACAACAGCGTTTTTTTTCATTTGCTATTATAAGATGCATACTAGCATAAAGTAGAAACAATTTAAGAATTTCAATCAGTATGTCTAAATTTTATAAAATCTATTATGCATTGTAATATGTCTTATTCTCGAACCATATTCACTTCGTACGCAAATCGCCATCAGACCAGGCTTCCAGGACTCATTGCTATAAAACGCCTTATTTGAAAGCTGCTCCTGACACTTTATAGGGCGACTTCGTTACGCTGTAGTATTTTATTATCTAAGCCCACACAACAAGTATGAAAACGTTACAGGTGGAGGATGTGAAATTATATTCTAAGTTCGAAATTTCGTCGGCTGGTAAAAGTGGAAAGCAGATTTAAAGCTATCTTATCCTGTCCAACTAGCGCCAACATTGTTGTATGACTTGATGTAATATGGATTTATTTAATCAATTCTAAAGTCTATCTTCTTTTGTCTCCGTGAACTCAACCTCTCAATAATCGACGCATCTATTGTTAAAACTCATTAAACATCTTAGTCAGAAGATCATAAGAAATAAATACCATTCACTTCGCCGATTTCTTCATCTTCCTTATGTGACATGATTCGTCACACTACAGGAGCACTGACGGAATTCACGTAGCAAACAAATAACATCTGATTGTACACATAATTATGTCGATATCGATTTAAAATTTTGATAGAAAATTATGATTTAAGTATCTTGTTTTGATCTGACAATTTTGAATAACATTACTTGTTCTGTGTATAGTTTATACAAAAATATCGATTCGAAATATGTCGACGAGTCTGCGTTTGATTCTGTAGGCATGCAACAAAGTTTCATCAACGTAATATTAATTAATGGACATAATATTTTCATTCCTCCTTTGTTAAATAAATCAATACAGTAATCTATACGCCCAAAATGCTGACAAATGCTTCTATCACAATTCAAATTAAAGAAAAACCAATAGCTTAGTTTTTTTGTTCATTCTACTCTCAACAAATAAAATATGTACTCACAGACAATCTTGTAGGCTGAAATATTGTCGCTATAAAAAGACTGGAATCGTGACTACAAAAAAGAATGAAGACTTTAAAAAGAAATAGCCTTCAAAATGAAAATACGTCGTTTAGATAAATAATTAAACATTACGTGACGTAGCATAATTTAAATCATAAAAATCGTTCATTTGTATACATGCTTTGCATCGATATTTTGATTTTTTTAAATTTCAATGACTTTCCTTGAATTATTTTGTAAACACCACCTCGTGTGAAGAAAAATTTGAGTATGCTTAAAAAAATCTATTTTATGAAATTAATATGTATTCGATAATAAAGAACTGTGGTTTTCTTCGCTTAATATTTACACAATAATCGTCAAATCGTTTAAAATTAACAATGTCTCCAATATGTTGATTGATGTGCCGGCGTGTCTATTAATACGACCATTTAAGAAACTGTGCTGGGACACGTGCTGTGGTTGCCTTTGGAGAGCCCGGATTTTTCGTGTATTGTCTTCCGACTGGTGGGGTTATGGCATCCTGGAAGACCGCGGATACTATTGACAGGATGTATTCTACAGAATTAAGGGATGCTGGCATTATCTGGGAGAATCCTGGGGAGCCACAACAAGCGGGTGGCAGAGAATTGGCACCTGGCAGCTTATACTCCATATAGGAAGTGGATATGGAAGACGAAGAAGAAAAGAAAATTTAAGGATAATTGATTGGTTTTGAAAGCTTAAAAATCCCATCGATACTCGTACATGTAATTTTTTTCATATTATAATTTTCTAAAATATTTATAGTGTAAGAAAGATAGTAAAATATTAGTAATAATTTAAATAGTAAATATTGAGCAAGTTACTATAATGTTTTCAGTGATATAGTAGCTTCAATGCATATAGCATGATGTATACATTTTCACGTACCTATGTCGTATTCATTGTCTGCTTTTGAATAACTGATAAAATAAAAAAAAATCTTGATAAATATATATTTAAATTTCGAGAATAATCATTATGGTGAAACGATTCTAGCGTTTCTTTAATGGCGCGTAAGTAATTTTATATGTGTGTGCATTGTATACGAATGCTATTGTTTATCGCCGAGTATTAATATTGTGTCGCCCACATGCATTTAAAACTCCTTTAGTTGAATTAAAATTCAATTAATACGGACGTAATTGCTTTCTATTAGTTGTGTGGACGCGCAGGCCCACGCCACAGAGCGGCGCGCGGACTGAACGATCTCCTCAGCCCGCATACATGGGGGCCCATTCTGATAAATTTGATATTAATTTATTATATAATAAAAATTGATTCCATAGACGGCGCGGCGAGGCCAACTGCGAGCGTTCTCCTATCTTTTACAAAGTCTACTCTCTATAAGTAAACTAAATTACTATCATACTTGTTTCTCTCTCTTTCTCTCTTTATAAACGTAAATATAGCCGTGACCCTGGATTTTTGTTTGCGTACACTATAGGCTCATTACGTGGTATCGTCAACTGAAATATTATGTTAAACATCAGGCAAAACAAGTTAACACATTCATTACTATCATATTATCTTGATTGTAACATATCATGGATTAAAGGACGCCATCGACTATAAGACATTATGATTTTAAAATACTACAAATTTAATGATATTTGAAAAAGATAATTCTGACATCTTTAATATATGTGAGAAATGCAATGAAAATAAGACTTGGTTAAAGCGTGTTGTATTTGAGTTTTCAATAATGATTCTTTCGTGACAAGTTCGGAAGTTTTCGGCATTTTCAATAGACAGTGGATTGTGGCCCAGGGAATGACAAACAGTTGAACTTTAATACAACTAATACTGGTAAACCCAAAAATAATTTACGCAAATCGAAAGAAATAAAAGCAATTTACAGTTAAGCTTAAGCAGATTTTAGCCCACTAATGTTGAATGCTTCCGTGTTTCAGAAATTGCTGATACCTCAGGACTGTTTGTTCGTACTCTACATTCTTCCATATCGGAATCTGAACTTTTTCAGATTCAGTCTAATTTTTTTAAATCAAATTTTGATTTGAAGCTATTGCTGACTGTGATTATAACTAACAATAAATTAACAAGTACAACCCGTACTCACAATGATGTTGAAATATATATTCGTCTCTATTTTATTTATAACGACGCTTAGGCCGTTATAGGTGTAATAAATATTATATATTTTATGAAAAAAAAATATTAAAAGTAATTGTAGGGCATTATCTTTAGTTCAATATTGCTTTTAGTTTTGACAGTTCGTTTTAAAATGGAAGACATCAAGTTTACACGGTATGCTTTTTTTAACATAATTGTTGATTTCGGAATACGAAAAATATTAAATGCTATTCAATACACGCTTATCTAATTTATTACCAACAAAATCTCTTAAGCAGCAGAGTGGGCAACCTTTTGATATTCTTTTAAAAGAATGTTCATGATATAAATATTTTTCTTTTTTTGTCTCTCCGGCAGCCAAGAAGTCGGCGTGAGCGCTTCATAACAACTGGGTACTAGGTGGCAGATATTTGAAAAAAAGTACCATTTAAATATAGATGCCTAAATAAAATGAATAAATATAAATTAATAATTATTGTACACATAAATGATAAAAAAAAGGCCAGCAAAATTAAAACCTTGATTTTTCTCCAAAAAAAGTTTTAAATTTCTCTCCTGTAATATTTTGAAAGTGTAAAAGAGCCATCCTATTGCAGATAAACTTTCCGATCGGAAATTTTTACGCTGTGTAAATTTATATAGATACTCCAGGCATGGTGGAAAAAATATTTGATAAAAAAATCTTTTATCGTGGAATATGTCATTTAAAACCCAGCACTCGAAAGATATATATATAAAAATATATATTTTCATTTATATTTTCTCTGGACAAGAAATCTCACTTTCATTCACCAGGCTTTCCATATCATAATTTGTTCTTACAATATTGAACGAAAAGTGAACAAGAAAATATTAAATGCGTCAATGTTTTCGGCTCCTTCCAGACACGTTCGTGTATGAGTGAGTATACAAAATACATGAATAATATCTATTGAATTTGTTTGCTTAAGTAGAAATATTATTATTTTATTTATGGGAGTACACCAACAACAGTATTACTTGAATATTTTTTTGTGTATTTGTGGAGTGGAGCATGTGTATAAAATTATTTTTTTAATAATATGGACTATTCACTTGTACATGCATACTAGAGATTAATCAATAATCGATGCATCATCATAAACCTTTGTCGATACATTGTTGTATGAAGACTTCATCTCCAATCCAATGTTTTTATTAAAACAGAATTATGCAGAACCCTTTTATTTAGTTTTATTTTCTTACATTATACTATCAGGGTGTTTTAAGCTTATGTATATATTTAATATATTACTTGCTAAACTGACGAAGTGCCGATGAATGAGTTTCACATATATTTCAGCATACCGATAACTACTGCGCATACCCAGTCGAATCATATTGTAATAAGGGGTAACCAAAAATATGGTGCATCGATAAAAAGAGCTTTTGGAACTTTCATTTAGCAGTTAGTTCATGGTGTTTACATCAATGGTTAATATAATTTATTTGAATGCTAGTATATTAACAATCAGAAAATGTCTAGTGAATATTTTAACGAAAAAGCTTATTTATAGAAAAGGGCGTGAATAAGAGTCCAATTAAATAGTTTTCTATTTTTATCATTTCTGATTTTTACAATTTAAAAAAACACATTATCCAATAGGCATGTAAGCAGGAAAGTGTTGTTTTTATTCAAATCTTATTAAATATAAGGTGAGATAAGTAGTATGTATTAACAAGTTTATAATAAATATTATGTATGATACATAATTGATATTTGTATTTTTATACATTTTTTAGGATTTCAAACAATTTTACAATATTTTACCTTTTTAATAAACAATGATAAATAAAAATATTTTATGAAACTATAATATAAAATGTTTGTGTATTGTATAACTAAATAAACAAATTTATGAAAAGTGAACTGCTTATAAGTTTAAAAACTCTTTCATGAAAAGTTGCCTATTTATTTCAAATCAGTACAGATATTAATAATAGTAATAATAAAATATAATGATATAATACATATTGGCTTGAACTACAGATTAAGCACATTTTCAATCTGGTTAAATTAAAATTTTACTATTTCTATCTTAAAAAGAGATTTTATAATCAACTTATTGTAGAGTATTCGATTTTAAATATTAACTAACCTTATATTAGTTACTCTTGACAACGGAATAAAATTCTTGCTTAATAAATAAAGCTTGAGTGAAGTAAAGCTTAAAAAGCTTGCGATACCGAAAAGTTTTTACTACCGACCTTATATTTTACTGTAAGCTTTTGAAATTAATTATAACGTTTTAATGCAATTTATGAAAAAACCAAATATTCTTCTATTCATGGTAAGTAAATACATTTTAGTAAATACACCGCACAGGACATTTTCTCACAAGACAATTGCACACACGATAAATGCTATATTATATTACGATAAAATATATATAATTAAACATTGAGAGTTGACATTTCAAATTTGCCGCCGTATATTCTAGACATTTTTTACCGATTTTAAAGTTCTTTTTTGCAATCTCTACTAGTTGTTCAATTTTGCTGTATTCCTTTCCACAATATAATCTCAACACTCAACATAGCAAACAAAAATGTCTAATCTAATTTTGCCGCAAAAAGAGCCGCAAATTTGTAAATATCAGATAATTATGGAACATCTTTGAATATGGATAAATGTATACAGGTGTAAGCTGAACAGCCCGCTTGCCTGGTGTTCTATGAACTATGAGTAGGCATTCAATAGTCCGCATCGCCTAAGATAGTCGTCATCATCAAATTTTGACCGACGATGGACACAATATCGAGAGTGTCGAAAGATACAGATACCTAGGGTTACACGTAACGGGAGATGGCACGTCGCAAAGTGAGCTCGCTATTCGAATAGGAATAGCTGAAGCAACCTTCAATTCCATGCGAAATGACTGGGACTTAAAGCTGTACAAGGTAAACACCAAATACGGCCTGTGCAATGCATGTATTCTGTCAGTGCTGCTCTACAGTTGTGAAACGTGGTACCCAACAAATTCTCAAAGTAACCATATTCAAAGATTTGAGAACAGATGCCTGCGGTGGATGTTGGGGATACGGCGGTCTGACTTCGTTCGAAATGAGGAGTTAAGAGAATGAACAATGCGGCAAAAATGAAGCTGCGACGCTGGACCTGGCTCCGCCACATATTGCGGATGCCTCAAGAGACTCTGAACCTGAGCTGCCTATTCTTTAAGCCGATCGGTTCTCGGCGTCCCGGATAGCCGCTAATTATAATACTATACACATATAATGTTTTCAGCGGAGTTACGGGATGCAGGGTATCTAGGAGCACGCAAGAATACTGGCAGGCGACATGGATTCTTGGAGACGGTACGAGGTATCAATATGCTCCACTTATGGAAAAAGAAGAAGAAGAAGATTTGTATATTTCATTTTAAATAATACGTACATATATGTGAATATTTACAGTAAAAAAAAGAATGTGTAATTAATTATAATAAGGTAAACAGGCAAGTGAATCATCTTTAAGTTCCATAAACACAAATTCTTGCAAATTAGCCATCCGCCCTTAACACACAAGCTTATCTTTTTTTGGCCCTTCGTCCAAAAGCTTCATATTTCTTAAATTGGTTTGTGTGCATTTCTCATAGAACCTCTGTTAGCATATATTAGTATATTATATTTTATCTGCTATTCTAAATTTATTAATATTTTAAATAATTAATATTTTCGACTGATGGTGCTTGATGGAAATTGATTTTAAATAATTTAGAATTGAATATTTTAAAGTTTATATCACATTTTACAATTAATTTTGACATACAGATAATGTTTAGAAAAAGAGTTTTTTTATTGAGAATTTTACAGTATTTTTTATACATATATATACTTTTGTATAACTGTTAAAATTTCACACATTTATTTCAAAAATCTATCTTTAATATTTGCTGACTTGTCCAAATTAAAATTATTACTTTATTTTGGAAATATTAAAAAATTAGCCAAAGTTAAAATGTGAATTTAGGTTAGGTATTCATATACGAGTATATTATAAAACAATCACGTATATCGGTGCGCAGTATGTAGTGTAATAAATATACAGTGACCACGCGATAAAGTAACATATTTTATATTGAAGTTGTAACCTATTAAAAAATAGACAATAAATAAAAGCATAATAACTGTAGGTACGTAAAAAGTAAAGAGCATGACAGCCTAGCAGTTTATTCTAATTGCACTTGAAAGAGAAGCGACAAAAAATCGTCCCTAACGGCCTAATTAGATTTAACGACGAAATCTATTGTCACTCGTCTTTTCGAGTCAACAGCAAACGTATATCGGTAACGAACGAGATGGCTAGACGTACATTCGATATCGCTAAACGGAATACAGTCAATGTGTAGTAAAAAAAGAGCGGCATTAACACGTTTATATAAATACTTATTACTACTGAATGTAAAACAATATCATTGCGTCTACCTGGGCCATTGCAGCGAAAAACTTTTCATATTTAACACTTTCATAGCGACGCCTTTCTCACTGAGGTGACCACAATTTAAGCAGAATCGATATTTTTAATATTATTTATCGTGAGAGACGTTCACCACTTTTTCAACAGATCCAAACATTTTCATTTATAAATAAATATACATATTGTAATATATGTGAGGTGTATATTACTTCTTCTTATTCCGCCATATCCGTTTCCTATATAAAGCATGTGGCTGCCACATGGCACCTCCAAGAATATTAGTCACCCGCCAGCCATCTTGCACCCTCTTAGGTTATGACAGCATCCCTTTGTTACGCTGAATACGTTCTATGGATGAGACGAAATCCCACCGATCAGAGGAGGAGACAAACAGGGTTCCGGCAACTCTGTTTGTCCCACCCCCCTGTTAAATTCCCACATGCGAATTTGTAATTATCTAAAAATGCAGAAATGGATGCCTACTGGGTTGAGCAAGTGCCTGACAACTAAATCTCATAAAAAATAATTTGTCAAGACATGATTGTTTTCACGTTGCAGAGATTCATATGCTTCAATCTAGGAGTAGCTATTGAGAAATAAATCTTTATAATTGTGCAAATTTATATTTATTACTTGACACAGTGTTAAAATTAGTTTCGTAATGATGAAAATTTATAATTCAATTATAAATTACTTTGCTGATTCATTCTTGCATAATTTACATCTTTTCAATGCGGCCGCTCCAATAAACACAATATGTATATTTATATATATATTTTATCACAAGGATAGTTTTTAAATATTGGCGATTTTCGTGACCGTGATTTTTTGGAGATTTTTTCAAAATGTTCGTACATAATGTATTTAGTATGCACTTTTTGTTGAAGCTCTGGCGTACCATGAAAGCTATATTGGCTTATTTTTTGACACTTTTACGAGATCGATCATTCAGAGCAGTTTTTAAAAGAGATATTTAGCCTAAGTTATTACATAATTTATGATTAAAAACATAATAGTATTTAAGAGGTTAATTTATTTTTAAACGTTATTGCGAAAGAAAATTGATACGTCACATTCTCCATTGGTCACCGTAGAAAAGCAGATCCGGACAAAGTAATTCCACATCGTAGTTCAAAGTAAATTTTAAATATAATTTTTTTATTATCTTTGCATTCCTTTATTTGGACAGGTCCTAAAGTAATAATAACCAGGGCTGAGGCGGACTCTAGCCTATAGTTGTGGAATGTTCTTTTTTGTTCGAGTAATAGGTTCAAATATTTTATTTCGGTGCCGACCGAAGCAATTCAAAATACAGAGCGAGATGGCCGTATGCGAGGCAGCCAGGCCAAAAAGGGAGAATACAATTCAATGTAACTAACTTGAAAGCAGACGAATATATCTAATATTCGTATATTATTATAATGTTTTTGAATGGCGACCTACATAGAATGGTAGTCGAAAACAGTTGATACGCGAGCAGAATAATTTAAGCACACTCGAACGTTGTATTGAAAATGAAATATCCAGCCACAGATATAATTGAAATATAAAGTTTATCAACGGAAAATTGTTACCACCAAGGTGAACTATGACTAAATTACTTTAACTAGAATATGCTAAAATATATTTCAATATGGTTCAAAATAATTTGGTTAGTTCGTTTTTCAGATGTTATCGGCTTAAAAACTCTTAAAATCGTCAATATTTTTTCATGATTGTATAATTTAATGTCTATCCTCAATTGCCTATACGAACAAGAGTTCTACTATTTCAGGCTTGTGGGTCAAATCCATAACATATTAATTTATCTATATGTAGTTTTAACGATGACTCAAAGATCGGCCAATACTTCAAGCCATAACATTAGATATCAATTTAAGATGTTGTTGTTTATGGATCTAAAGCGTTGAAATCACAACTTAGAATTCAATCACTCACCAATAGCAACGGGTAATGCTTCATCAATGTTAAAAAGATTTTTGAAAGTTTTTGTTACCATCTTCGTTCTAATTCTCACCTATCTTTATTTGTATTTTATAAGTAGCAGTGGAATTATCAACCTACGCTATGACTTCACGTATCAATTACATATCGATAAGTATTTAAAAAAGTCAACATCAAAAAATATCAATATTATTTGTTCGAAAACATGAAAAAATCTTCTTCGATATTAAAATTGAATCTGTTGGACAGCAAAACATAATTTCACGTTCTTGTTCAATAGTGTTTTTTTATAAAATAAAAATAGCGGGTATTAAAAATGTTCTATATAATTTATTTAATTTTGAATGACCCAAAAGCCAATGGTGGTCTATCAACGGCGTAGGGGCAACGCACTCAGTCGCAGTCCTGGCCAGAGAGAGCGCAGACTGTTTATTTTAATGATTATACCATGAACAACAGAATCGTTATTATTTTTATTATTTTTTTCCAAAGTGTTTTTGACTGTTGTAAAGCAAGTGCGGTGTGTTGAATTTAAACTTTTCTTAATTACCTAAAATGACAAACGTCTCCGTGTACGTTTCTTCAACAAAGGATTGTTTTACTGTTTATCATTTTTTTCATATGATCTTCGCCAAGACTGCATCACTTAAAATTATTTTCATTATATTTTAAAAAAATCACTGTCCGTAGGCATATCTATTAAAATCTGTTAATGGCTGAGACGCACACCTTTTCTATATCCATTTCCATGTGGAATATGTAGACGTCTCCAAGAATATCTGTGGCGTTGCATAGTTTTATGCATGCCGACATCCCTTAACTCCGCCGAGTGTAGTAATGAAAGTCTTCTAAGGCGCTTGAAGAGTTTTTTTATGATACTAAGAATACTTATTCAAAACAAAGTGTAATTTATATGTACAATATTTCATCGAGGGTATTTAAAACTACCCGCCGCAAGTAAAATTAGACGGCTTGGAAGGGGTAGGGGTAAATTAGGGACCTGTTTCCCCTAAATAATAAATAAATACATTTCGAAACTCGCGGTCAGCATATCATAGCATAATCACAAACACATTGTATGTTGATTTCTTTGGCGTACAAAACAAATTTAGCATTCACCGATAATTCGAAGGCGTGGGACGTATTCTTTTCAAATTAAAATATATGGTGGTGCCTTCCTTGACTTGACGAGCTTAATTCGTTCCGTGACGGAGCTCGTGATTCAAATTACTCGTGTTTCAAGTAAATTTTCCCCATTCCAATGAATTGAAACTCGTACACCTAAAAATACCGTCTTTTCTTGTTAAACATTTTCAAATAAGACACATATACTTATATAAAACACAATATAATGTGTTACAATACACAATTTATTATTAAGTATAATATACATCATCTTCTTTGGAGATCGGATGACTGATGATGCTGACAAAGGTGGACATGGCTGAATTGAATCTTATACGCTATTTTTTGGCTTTTTTCCATACTTACCAATATTGCTTTTTTCGTTCGATATATCGATATTTTATGTACGATAAAACTCACCCACTATCAATCCGGCAATAGATTTTAGAATACATGGTTGTATACGTAAAAGTAGAGTAAAATATTTGATTTCTATAACGTTGGCAAGAACTCGCGATTTAACTAACATGTGTGTAACCACTACACATGAATCATATTTTCTTGCAACAGCGAGAGCTACCCCTTGAAAAGCGGTGTGTTTTAAAATAATATACCGTATGTATATTAAACTTAGGTTGACATACTGTACTTGTATATTATACAATATTTTATCTATTATATTATATTTAAACTATTATGAGTAGCAATTGATATATGTAATGTGTTGAAGCAGTGGCAGACGTGGTGATTCGGATCCGGGGATCATATATTCGGTCGCACTGCTCAACGGCTATTTGCTAAATAATATTATTAAATTACGATTTTACAGTTTCATTAATTTTTTCAACAGTATTTTTTTGAATGGCCATTATTAACATATTTCAATACAAATGTATTTACAATAGATGCATATATTATAATATACCATTGTCATTCAATCGTTTTTAAATACATTTCTACCGCTCAAACGCTAATTCTATTAATATATATTATCTTTGATTCAGCACCAGAGATTACAGGGTCAAATTTTATAATTGATTAAAGATGTTTTTATAAATTTTCAAAGATACTTTTTAATAACTCATGACTTTATTATCCATCAATCAACGTAAGAAATAATCTATCAAGATAATCATACTATTGGGAAGATCTATATACTCTATATTCACAATGGATATGACATTTTATTTGAGTCATATCTAGTCCGTGTGTTCCAGAGACTGCAAAAACCGCTACAAGCAAACCATTGTCGATAACTTACTTCCAGTTTTTTTTTCAACCATGTGGGCTTAACATATGTAGAAAAATTGATTAGAACTCTGCAGTGAAATTTTATAGGTGACAGAACTTAATCGCAAAATCACCGGACCGGCTAAAACTGAGAAATCCGTTAGTCTGGAATTTAGTTTATTTCCACGCTCAACTTCACATTTTAATCTTCACAGATAGTAGAGTTAAATTTTTTAATTGGATTGTAAAGTTCCAGTAATGCTTGATGGTCAATAAGGTGGCAAGAATGGAAAATGTTCGGATGCCTGACGTCGACAAAGAATAATACTAATAAAATTTTCCTTTGCTGTGTTTTATAGTTTTCACAATCTGAGTTAATATATTTTTAGAATATTAATAAATTCACAACAATGGTAATTAATTTTACAAAATATTCTTGGTATGCTAATATAACATACATCAAAAACAAATATTTTAATCGTGTATTTAATATTAATGTGTTCTATGCTCTGTATTGCTGCCAAAAGTATTTCGATACTATATTTGCCTAATTGACAGTTAAAAATGTATTCGTATTTATTAATCCATCTGTTCCGAATGGAACTTCTGCAGATTTCGTCAATAGTTTATTAATATCATCGGAAATCTTATACTAAAAACTATGTTAATACGTCAATCAATCAGTGTATTCGGCTTATACCATAATTATACATACTCCAATTTTGATATGATAGGAGAGAAAGTTAATTCATATAGACAACCATTTTTTTAATTACGTATAATATATCAATATGTTACAATATGTTCAGTATATGCTAAACATTTTACAATGTGTATTTCTTATATCATATCCGTTCCAAAATTGGAGCAAATATATTATAATAGTGTGAAGATGACTCCAGAAATTATGAATACATTATGTATCTTTTATTAGTATGGATTATATATGGATGGAGAATTTATTGTAAGCCTGATACAGGTAATTAGAATTTACTCCAGAAATACATGTACGCAGAGAGTTTTCCAATAGCATATTGTACAACCGATTCTTCTTTGTTCAGCCCATCTTGTGGTCCGTTTGACCATTCGAATGAGACAGTCTCTAATGTAGCCAATTTATTACAGGCCACGGTGGTTTCGCCGCTAAGCTGTCTCAGTTTG
>JAGVSQ010008699.1:0-14179 GCA_022683975.1 Rhyacophila evoluta | reverse complement strand
GGCGGGCGACAGAGATTCTTTGAGGCGGCACGTGGTGTCCATATGCTCCACTTAGAGAGCAAACATGGAAGAAGAAGAAGAAGAAGTATTTATGTGTTCAAATAATTGCAAAACACCATTTAAACTTGTCTGTCGAGATGTTACTTCATAGGTTTTGCTAATATCACTACACCAAAATCTATATTATCTTCATTTCAGAATTAGTTCATGCAACAATAGATGATAAACAATCAGTGCCCGATACATCTCAGGTAAGTGAAAAACATTTAAATATTAAATATAGTGAAATTCAAACATAACGAGGACAAATAATGTAACCCAATTTCCTCGATTATTACTGAATATATTCATATTAATGACTTTTTTTTTGAGTCTGGATAAAATTAAACTAGATAAATACATATTGATGGCTTAAAGTTCAAATTTGAGAAGCCTATTTTTGAAAATTTTACAAGTGTAAAAATTAATTATCTCTCCTGTAGCGTAGTTGGTAGCGTGCGCGCCTAGCGATCTGAAGAGTGCAGGTTCGATCCCCCATCTGTCGGATTTTTAAAATTTGAAAAATACAAGACTGGGTGTCCATTGGGTTGAGTAATTGTCTGACAAACAATTCTCATGAAAAATAATCTATATCTAAATAAGTCAAGATGTCTTCACATTGCTGAGATCCATATACTCCTCTTTCGGAGTGGATATCTTCACACTGTCTAGATCCATATGCTCCATGTTGGGTGCAAACATGGTTTAAAAAAAAAAAAAAATTTTGCTATCTGTATCTGCATTTATTTTGATGTAAAAGAAATCATTTTAAACGATTTATTCATAGAGCTTACAAACGATACACTTTTGATAGATCTAGATACAAAATAGTAGAGGTATATATTTTGCATCTCTTTGCATGTAGGTCTCAGATTCAAATAAAGTTGTCAAATTTTCTTGGGACCTTTTTTCGATATACTTAAATAACTTTGAATTGTCAAATTAATACGGAACATGCATATAGGATAGTGCAACAATGTGGCATTATTAAATAATTTTCAGCTAAAAGTGGAATTAACAATTTGCACTTATATGGAGATGAAGTATAATTATCTATTATCAAATCCATTTCATTTTAAAGTAATTCTTAAATCATACAGTTAACACATCAATGAAAGTTTGGGAAGTAAATGTATTGTAATTAATTAAGCAGACATCAATGTACTTTTAAAGAACCCAAACAAATGTAAACTATGAAGCAAGCCTCAGCTAGATCATGAATTTGATTATAATTAAAAATGATAACAAATGTTTAGGAACCATTTCACTATTGTATATTATTCCAGGAATTGAGAGCTATTCTTACAATCTGTGTTTATAACATTTCACTGGACTCTTTTGTTGAAATTTTGTTCAGTATATTGATAAAATGCTTTCATTTTGAGTGACAATTTATGAAATTACTTGTAAATTGAATAATCTTGTCTTTTTATTCTTTAAATCTTATCTTATCTTATATATACCTTATTATATCTTATATAATTTTTTTTATCTAAAATTCTTAAACGACTTTATGACAACTTTTTGTCACTTGTCACTAAGCAGCTTAAGTACTAAGCGACAAGTTACTAAGCTCGTGTAAACATGGCATTAGACATAGTGTGCGACCATGTTTGTTGAAGTCTCACTTTCGACAGCGACACCGATGGTTCAAGTTTCCCTTATTTTGTCCGCTATGAATATGTGGCATATGGATCTTCTCAAATCGAAGATTTGACCATCATATTTTACCAAGATTGATTATTTTGACCAAGTTGCCCAACCCATAAAATACTAAATGATGTTTTACTTAGTTTTAATGACACACTAAAAATATACAAAAGTAGGTGCGTTTGACCTTAAAACAAAAAAAATATTGCTCTTTTTATGAACTAGACAATTCTATTACTAAATATACTATAATTTATAACAATAGCTAATTTGGAATTTTTAATCTCAAGTTTTATTTGGTTAGTAATAATAACGGAAGAAACATTTTCACTAAAAACAATTAGATAAATAATTCATTTTAGCCAAGTGGTAACTCTTAATAAAATTTAGAGAAGTGTCAGTTTACTTTAATAAAAGTTTTAGGTTATTAACCACAGTTTTCGTATAAAACATAATTTTTAGTGAATTTATTTGTAAAGTTAGTGGTGTAAAATGGCGACGAGTCGACTAGAAAAAATTGGAACCATATTTTCCAGGTAAGTTATTGTTTACCTCACTCTTTGCAGAAGACTTCATATGAAATATTCCAGGCATTTGATAACTTTTACTAGTAATTCATTTTTGAATTTTCTCCGATATCTTTGCAAGAAATTGTATATTAATTTTATATTATACTATCCCGTGATTTGAAGTGTTCGAAAATTAAGCAAATACTCCGCTGTAGATGGCAAAATTGAGAGGCGTTCCAATTTTGAATTTTGGTTGTGCATTAACCCGTATCCTAGTTACGTACGTGAAAAGCGGGAAATCTCTTCGGCCATATTTTGTTTTTTTGACTTGTTACACAAAATCGTTCTATAACGTGGTAAAAATGCCCAAACAATCATTAAAAAAAAAGAATGTAGATAGTGTTATGGAGTTTAACGATAATAGTTCCTTGGATTCGAATACTCACACGCGTAAAAGTATGAATTTCAAGACTGGCTCTAAAAGATCTTCAAACGGCCTCAATGTTATTGACACTAAAGCAGGCGGAGACTATTTACCAGAAGATGGAAACGGTATGTCTGACTTTTTGAATCAGTATGACGGAGTGATGCAAAGCAAGAGGAAAAAACTGGATGCTTTCACCGTTGGTGCGATCAAAACCAGTCAGCAAAAAATTTTCGAACTTTTAGATAAACAATCTGAAACCAGGTAAAACATTTTCTTACTTATTCAACCACGATTTTGACTTAATTACCTTATTGTAGTTCATAAAAAATTGATTTCTAAACATTCATTACAAACACAAATAGAACAGTACTAGAATATAAAATCTTCTGTATGCTAAATCGACCCTTTACTGTTTCAATCATATTGTATAACAAATGTATTGTTATAATTCTGTGTTGGATTAAAATCATCATTATACACCATCATTCATACTTTAATAGTAATAATTGTTAACATTCATTCAGCACTTTCGATTTGTGACATGACTTAATATACACATTAAAAAAATTATACCAGGTGGCAAAACCAGATAATTTATTAATTTCTACTGACCAAAAGACTAGCGGTACAACTGAAAAGTGTGGAATGATGAGGTATAGAATTTTTTAAATTTATTTTAAAACAAAGTAGGTAAGAAATGTTCAGGCCATACTTTATGCATAGGTGATATCACTGTATAACCTAAATAGGTTTGTTGTCATTAGTAGAAGAGTTGATTGACAAAAATAATGATATTTATAGGAGAGAAAACCGCGAGAAGCTGTCACGCAATTTAAATACAGCTCTAGAGCAATACCAGCAAGATCTATTGAAGATGAAAGAGAACGAAGAGAAACTGCAGAAGATATTAACGTCACATGTGAAAACATCTCAGCAAGCAACTGCTTCTCATACGCAGACACTTATGGCTATTAAAGACATGAATACTGCTTACGAAAAACAGTTAAGAAATTAATCAGTTTATACTGTATATATTCTAACTTTAGTCCAAAATCATTAAATATATGTTTTTTATGCCTCTTGTGAAATTTGTTCTATGCGGGTCACGTCATTTTTCCTTTTACAGTCAATATAATAATGCAGACATGAATAATGATACCTTGAAATAGTTATTCGTAGCTTAACACATAAAAATATTGATTATATATTATGTGTTATTAAGTGTCTTAACAATAGATGAGTCTTATGTTTCCTATATAAATAAATACTATAAGTCTTCTTTGGTAAAAAATTAGTAAATTGTGCTTTGTTATTGGATTATAGTTATTTAGAATAAAACCAAACAATTGCTTTGCTATACATTTAGGAGTAATTGCAAAAATAAATATAAAAAAATATTTACTTAAATTTGAATCATTGTGGACTTACAAAGCTACTCATAAGTGCTCATGCTGACAGATCGGCCTACCTTTCAATCACTTAGTATTACACTTTATAATAGTCTTTATTTTAAAAATTCTAACTATCGTTTATTTACCTTTTTATAAAATGATTTTTTTTAAATAAATACACCAGTTATTGGTTCAAAACCCATAAAGTCTGAAATACAGGAAATGGATGCCTAATAGATTGGTCTGGCTATTAATTCATTTACAAAACTGTCAAGATAAGTTTTCACATTTTGATGATCCATTTTTTCAGTATTCTAAAAAAAATCTGTTAAGTTAAGTTTCTAAAATGAGTGTAATTTTTCAGATGCATTACCACAGATGAAAAACATAAAAATCAGAGAGTAGTTCTGGGAGCAGACTTGGCCAATGAAATGCAAGCCTTACATCAGCAACTTCTCGGAGAATCTCGCAAAGAAGGCATGGAACGCCTACGGCAAACCCTAATACATGCTATGCAATATGAAGTCTAAATATATATCAACCCTCCATCTCACCATCTTATCATATTTGTCGTAAAAGTATACACCTATTGTAGTAAAAAATCGATTATTCAATCCGAATACTGATATCAATAATTGGAATAGGAAAATATTGTCATAAATAAAAAAAAATATTCATAATCATGGACTAAAATTTTCTTGCAGACCAGCATTTGACGACCACTTTTCTATACCATTCAGCCCTATTCTAAATACAACATTTTAAATAACATCTGAATATTCAAATAATCGATTTTTTACTTTTTGTTGTATCCATATTTATGTAATAAAGATCTGTATTTCTCTATTCATTTTAACTATAAGCTATTCGACATAATATTTTCTTAGAAAATTAAATTTCTTTTTATGCTCTCCATAGTAAAACTACAAACTGTATTGTTAGTTTCAAATGTAATATTTTATTAAGAAGTTTTTGAACCTTGATTTTATACGAGATTATAAAATAGAATGCTTTTAGTTGATTAACTTACGAGTTCTCAAGCTTACCTATTCTACTATACTTTTATCTCGTTTTAATTTAGTAGACCCTGGGAACCAATTGACGAATCTTATGTCATTTATTAAACTAAATAGTAATTAAAAATATAGAATACAATAAACTCAGTATATAAAGTAGTGTAGTTTATATAAAAAAAAGCATAAATATCAATAAGAAAGTATTTCAGCATTACTTCCTTTATTCTCTGCCTCAAATGGTTGTTTATTAGAATAATTATAATATATTCAATTTGATCTACTATTTATTACATTTTTTAAATTCTAGCTTGCGTTTCGATGTATTGTAATGATGTTTAACATATTGAACAAGTTTGTAAGTGTTGGTTATAACATAAATAAATGCTTCACAGATAATTGTATTTTTCTTACCTAATAAAGTATTCAAAAAACCCACATCTTTTATTAATATTTATTTCAAACTAATAAGTTCTATAAAAAATTAGAACTTATATACGGAATGGTAAACAAATAGCAACATAATACACTTAATTTATACCATACAAGTTGTCAGTCAAGAATGTGTATTCTTTTTGTTGTAGAAAATCATGTGAAGCCAATTTTTTAAATTTTGTAGTAAAAGGAGTGATCATTACAGAATTCAATAAATATTAATTTTGTCTCGTGTAAGGTTCAACTTTGTACGGAATTCCTAGCAAAATTCTTTATCAATCTGTTGATTATTATATTATTAGTGTTACGGGTTCCCAAAGTGACATTAATGGTAACTTAATATGATATATTGTTGCCAATGTTGCAGGTATACGTAACTCAATTTTTTGGTTTGTCACTTTGTAAAGTATTGTTTTAATATAAAAATATTCGAATGATACGAGAGATTGCAAAAAATATAACTATACTTTATGAAGTAACTTAAACCAAAAAATCGAGTTACTGTTTCTGCAATATTAGCGACGATATAATAAATATTGTGCATTTGCTCCAATAAAAATACAATGACTCAATGATTAAATATATCTCGGCATCGTGTTGTCTAAAGTCCAAGTGGCCAATAGATTGAGCATTTGGCTAACAACCTATCCTCTTTGAAAACACTATCAATACAATTTTTTCATACTGTGGAGATCCATAGACTTCACATTTGAAGTAGACAAAGTAAAAAATAATATTAAAGAAATCCCTATCTTCTTGTATAATTACAGGCCTCTATATGAAAATGTCTATTATATACTGATTTAATTTCTATTAGGACCGAGGGACTATTACGTAGTGGTGCTATGAAGTTAGAGGACAGGCCCATCTGGTGGGACATATATCGAGCCTTCCCTCCAGCTACAGAGCCGCTTTATTCGCGCCCAGTCTGCAATCAAATCATCCGCCCAATTTTCTATAACGAAGATAACTTAAGAGCGTAAGAACTTTATTATATTGCTTTCTAATTGATTAATAAAGTGAGACATAAAAAAATATTTATAATTACAAATGTTAGTGTTCCTAATCTTATACTAGAAGTTGGCAAAGCAACATCCGTCCCCATGAGCTACATTTGTTTGTGTCCTCAGAAAAACAAAGACTTCAAAGTTTATAATCACAATAAAAATTAAAGGAAATAATTATACAAAATTTAGTAAAAAATATTTCATATATATATATATATCAGAAATAAATAGCCAAATACATGGAAAACTTCCCATAACTTTTTCAAAAATTTCAAGTTTTACAATAATATAAGGGACCTTCACAGATCATTTTATCATTTTAATCTAAACTATTTACTAAGTATCAGTATTCAACTTTTTTGTTACTTGCTTAATTCTTAAATAAAAATCCCAGTTGATTGATTGTTAATTCAGAATTATATTTTACAGAAAATTTCACAAATCTGGTCAACACCTAGGAACCGTAAATCTGCTGGATTATGCAAATAAATCTCACACTCAGAAACTCATTGATATTAATAAAAAATTAAAAGCTGAAAGTACTGATTTTGAAGAAGACCTCTACGATAAATGTGTGGCAACACTCAATGCTGAATTAGGATCAAAAGCAGCCGAGCGTCAACCAAATTTCAAAGCATCACAGGACATCAGCGATCCGAGAAGTGTTACATCACAGCTTAAAGAAGATAAAAACTCTGAAACTATTGTAACACCCAGCTTAAAAGATATCTTCAAAGAATAAATCATGTTGATTATTAATAATAATTTCGTAGATCTAAGTAGTATTGATTATGTTTGAAATAAATGCCATAGACAATTTACATCATTTTTTTTCATTTTATACTTATCGTGTTGTATGAGAACTATACTATGTTGAAGACATGTATTTTTAGTGCATCCTTTTAGTAATTATAACATTTTCAATTTTTACTAGTGATAAATTTTGAAATAAATGTGAATTTTAATAGATTTTAGTGCAGTTTTAACTTTTAAAGCTATAAGATTATGGTACAATCAAAATGGTTTTGAATTACGTGCTCAAAACATCAAGGAGTAAAAAATACAAAAATTATACTAGTATAATAGCAATAACTGTTAAATACGGAGACCTTGTGAGATGTTTGCAAGGATTGTTTGGCAGCCATTTTTTCAGCTCTGAAGAAATAATTTTCCCTCGTGTTCTATATATTTTATCATTTTGCACATTTTCGACCAATATTTTTTTTTAAATAAATATTTTTTCTATAATATTCTATATTTATAAACATACATACATATTTTGATTAAGAAAAAGATAAATTGCACACTAAACTGCAATCAGTGTGTGGGTCTTTCGATACCTATTGTACGGCTATCCACATGTGCAGCTTATATTTATAAGGAATATGTCTCTGGACCCGTGCTCTTAATCCCTAATAAACATTAAAAACAAATCATATAATTTGACATGAATTACTGATGTAACTACTATTACTACTGTCTACTGTAAATGTCATATCTGAATGACACCAAAATCGAAAAAAAATAACAAGAATTATTTTGACTATTACTTCCTAGTACACCCCTATTTTAGTTATGCCGCACACTACAATCGATTTTTATACTTGAATACACATTAAGATAATATGCACATACAATTTACAAACAGAAGTCTAACCTGAAACAGTATACCAACCTTTTATATTTTAAAGGTTTTATTTGAAATTGAATGTTAAAAAAAAAGGTTTGAAAATAGATTATAGACATGTCTCCAAGAAGCCTCATCAATCATATTCCACCTTTCAAGGCTATTCCAGCACAACACAGCTCTGAAATAAACTTTCTAGATAATATAATATTCTGCTTTCCAAGGTCTGGAATCTGGGTGGGTTAAAGAGGCAGGTCAGGTTAAGATTTGTAGTATCCGCAACATGTGACCCACTCAAGTTCACTGTTGCAATATCGTTTCTGTGGTGATGAGTAATCGAATGGTCCATTTTCTGCATTTCAAATGAAGTTTCTAACTATAATATATTGATAAAATAATTTTACCCAATTTCGAAAGTTTAAAAGAAAATCATTAAAGTTAATCCTCTTCGTTAATGGATGATGGGGCACTTAAATAAATAAATCTGGCTCTGCCCACTACAGTATCAGATATATCATATTATGTGTCATATTTCCAAATAAACAAAATTCTTATCTGATAAAACATCCATCTTATCTTTTTTATCACTATTTCAACATAAATTCAGATTAACTGAAATACTCACCATAAGGTGTGCCACAGTGCAATTACAGTTCATACCGTGCAAACATTGTTTGAAAGAAATTAAACAAAACCCAAAATGAAATCTGGAAAATCCCTATTCTTTTATCTGACTGTGCTCTTAGGTAAGTTGTGATATTCATATATTCATTGGAGAGATGTTAAAATATAGTACTATTCGAATATGATAAAAAAGACCAAAGCGCAATTTCTTTGACATTTTGACAACAGTTACTCACCATATTTTAAAACTTACTTTTTATTTTTTTTTCAATTATTGACATGTAAAAATCTGTTATGTATCTACAACCCACTTACTTTTTTATAAGCTTTTATTACAAATTATACTTCTACATATTTTCATGTTGCTTACAAATTATTCATGCAACTTTTAAATTTAAAAACATTTATTAATACTGTTTATCGGACATGTTTTTAATTGATATTATTCTTCTATAAAATAAAATAATAATTCGAAAATGCTCAGAAATCCAATACAATTTGAACAGGCTTGTAGCCTAAAGAAATATATGAAGCAAACTTCAGTTGTCATTAATCGGGTTGTGATCTGAGGCAATCATTAACATTTAGAAGTCCTTCTGTGATAGTCTAATATTACAAGATTTGTAAATTACAAATGCTTTTAGTATTCCATTCAACACTTTTATATATATATATATATATATATACTGTTGATATGTAGTAAATATTCCTTACTACTGGAATACACCTCAATTAAATGATAAAAGCTTTTCCCTCGTTAAAACCATGACCTCAACTTGATCATACTTGATATAATCAAATTCAACTGCGTAAGTTAAATGAGATGTACAATGCATAATAAGCTTTGACACTTGTCTTGTTGCTAAAACTGACCATGCTTTGTTTTATATTATTTATCTAGTACAATTAACATCGCCAGAGGGATACTTAATTTTAAATAATATTTAACAAATTGATTTGTTTACTTTTCATTAGTGATCGTCAGTGTGCTGGTCCAAGAAACAGAAGCGAGGCGAAAAATCTTACGAGGGCGCAAAGCCCTTACAAGAAACTATTACCGTAAGTACTGTAGATTGCCATATTCCATACTTTCATAATAATCTTCTTGTAGTACTTATGTTATAATATTAGTCGACAGCGAGTTAAATATCCTGATGGATAACTTCAGGTGATAATAATTAACACATATTGATTATTGAGCTTTATTCTATTACAAAATCTATTTGTCCAGAAACAGCCACATGGTGTCATTAGGCAAATTACTACATAAACAAAATCACTTATGATTTCACGGCTCATCGAGGTTTTCTACAAAATTTCTTGGCACACCACAAGTAAAAATATGCACATACAGAAATTATATTAACCTTTTGTACTTTTCTCATATGATAGATACTTCAGTGTTATTTTCAACACTAATAATTCAATGAATACAATGACAATGGATGTGTTATTATAATAATGAAAGGTAATGTTATATTACTATTAACATAATCAAAACACACCTATTGTTTATGAGCTGTATTTTAAATTTGAAATCATGATTCACACTAGTTGATTTATGTCGGCCAATTGAGTTACAGATATTTGTTTTCTTCTCAGTTCTTTGGAAGATTTATTTTTTAATACAAAAATTTCAAATAAACATGAAAAATTTAACAACTTGAAGATGTCAATAATTTTTTTTGATCTTTAATTACATCCTTATGTTAATATGATATTGACTGAAAAATTCTTTAAATTTCGGAATGGCGCATTTTATATTTTATATTACAAAAACTTTTGATTTTCTTTTCTTCTATTGGAGAAGTGCACCACAGCACACACAGAATAGTTTAACAACACATTAGTGACAGCTCAGCGGTTATGGAGCACTGTTCTAGGTTCTAACTACATGGACTACGTGAAAGTTCTAGTTTTAACTACATGAACCAATCGTCTACCTTCAATAATGACTTTGAAGGTTTCATTACTGTTTTTTTAGAATATATTATGTTTACGTTCACACGTTACTTGGCTTCTATAAAATCGACTCATGACTCGAAAAAGATTAGGAATCTGTCACCCAGAACATTGAATATGAATTGACTTTTTAAATTCTGCTATATTTCATCGAAAGTATCATACATTTTAATGGAATACCAACTGTACCTTAAAACATACATCGTCTTTAGTATTTCAGTACTTTCAAGTGCAATAGATAAAATCACAAGACAAGGAAAAATGTATTTCTTCTTCTTTTGACAAAGTGAACTACGTATACCGCTAGACTATTCCAGCAGGTTAAGCTTCAATAACCTTTGTTTCACCCCTATAGGAAGTCATTACATTGACTCATTGATTTGGTTTTATATTCCTATTTAAGGTGGAAATACTGTTCCTGCATGGGTGGTGTCGGTGCTGGTCGGCTTTGGAATGATTGGCGTAGGAGCTGTCGTCTATGGCGTTATGAGAAAAATAGTTCTATCAAGTGATGATGATGACAGAGTTCCCATAGCATATCAGCCAACTATGCAAAATGATATTTAAAGTTTAGTTGACAAAATGTAATTTTTTTCACTTAATACCTTTTTACATTTTTGTTTTACAAAATGATACTTACACTTTATTTTTATGGATCAATTGTATTAACTGATTTATTTTTAATATTAAAAATGTGTATCTACAGTGTGGTTAATTTCCAACTGTAATCCTACTAAAATGAATGTCTTTTTCTCCAAATATACCGTCTGTATTTTCAATTCGACGCAATACTACAAGTATTAGCACTGTCATTTCGATTTCCTGTTTTTCTCATTAAGCATCATAGTTATTCATTATGATCTTATATGATGAAATATTATTTATAATAAATTTTTAAGCAAAAATATGTACTGACAACACACATAAATTTTTCATTTTCATTTGAAAGAATGAATTAGTACAAATATATGCCACTTTGTAATTACAAATAAACTCGGATCAGTATGACTACAAAGTGATCTTCTGCTTCCTTCATTAATTTCCTTCACTTAAACCTTCCGCAGCCCTCTCCATATTTATTCTAAGTATTGGAAGAATGAAAACTAAGATATGTTTCTTTTCACAACATAAGAGTTGGGTTAGATTGGCAACATATTTATATTAATGAAGTGAGCGAGGAAGGGATAAAGAAAGAAACTGATTCGATTCTTGGAAGTATGTGTCATAGGAATTAATGGAAAGCATCAACCCAACGTGTGGTAGGATATTTACTGATGAATTGAAGAGGGATGGCGTGACATAACAGGGAAAATGTACATGCGATTTTTGTTATAAAGGACTGTGGATATGATGTTATCATTTTCGTATGTAATTTTATAGTTTGTTTATTCATATTTCTGCCAATTTTAACATTCATCATTCCAACTTTCTTTAGGAAGACTGCCAATGAAAAATGATAATTAAACATGGCACTATGCTAATGTTAGTTTTCCAGTTAACAGAACACATTGGAACATTTAATGAAATGCAAAGGGAAAGTTACATAAATAAATAGCACCATTTCATTGTAGAATAAAGATTTTAATTTTTAAATCGATGACTTACATACTATAAACTAAAAAATGTGACAATTATAATTTAACAGTGACCTTAGGACTCATCCACTTTATTATTTCATGGCGTATAGCTTGCAATATTTTTAAGCAAAAATAAGTATCTTTGAACTTACATCAGAAAGTCAATAGAAGTAATGAATTTTATTACTCTAATATTTAATAAAAATAAATATTCAGCAGAATTTAAATTTGCAATTTGTATCGAGTACAGTTGGCAACTTATACTGTTGTGACGTTACTTCGTCGTGGTAACTATAGTAAAAAAATTGATAGAAAAATAATTTTAAAAAATCTCTGTGATGTCACATTGCAAACATCACCAATACGACACCGGTTTTGGCTAACTAATATCCACACATCCAATCGAGTAAATTAATTAAGAGGGTTTTTTTCAATTTTATTATCTGACGGTTCAGTGCAGTTAGTGCCATCTATACAAGGGGAAACAGAAATGAATCCCACTAATATTCAGAAATTAAGAAACATTTGACAGAAATCAATATTTCTTTGTTTAAGATTATTATTGCATATACAAAGGCATTTTGCTATCAAGCATACTTTTATATAAATCAGATTGTTTCAGCAGAAATAAATTTATATTTCCAAATGTCCAATTCAATTTTACAGATAGTACTATGAAGAATGTTTCAATCTTTTATATGTAACTAAACATTTTGTCCAATTTAAATTCACCAATAATTTATACAGTAACACATGCAAACTCAAAACATAAAAATTTAACCATATCTAATGCCTCAATAAAAAAAAAACTTATCAATAATAAGAATCATTTGTAGAATTAAATTACCGATTTTCTTTTATGTAGTCTATTATAAGAAAAGTATCATAACGTACATGATACCACAAAGTTATATTAGTATCCTAAATAAGTTGCATGAGGTTGTATCGAATCAAATGACTCACTATGTTTTTACAGACAACTTTCTCAGAACATTCCTCAGCCACAGAGCAAGTTATAAATGTACATAATATAAAATAGGGGCACGCAGAAAATTCATCAGATCAAGTCAATAAATTAATATAAACAATTTAGAGTGATAATAAAACGACCCATTTCACATTAAAGATAGTCTGGTGAATGATGTATTTATATCTGAATAATTGCATTTGCGTATTAGTGGTTGAGAAAGGTTTACATTAAATTAAGCACATTAACCTGCGAATGGTCGGGTCACTATAAATGGACACTTACACTAAAATAAAATACAAGTAATGTTATAACTAAAACTCCCTGCGGTGATACTTCTCGGGGTCGAAATAAGACGTGACCACAACTCGGTGACTGAATTTGCGGCCGGTGAGGGTCTGTTGCGCCTTCTGGCAGTCACCTACTGAGTTAAACTCGACAAACACCTAGAAAATAAGAATAAACTCGTCTGAATTTTATTGCTTTTAAACATTCATATATCTATCTATGATGGACAGGCATATGATTTTTCAGAAGAGCAAAAACAAACTTATTCCCACTGAAACATTCTTATATTTTGAAAGTTTTCCCTACCTAAGTCCACTCATCATAGATAAAATATATCCATCGTGAATATTGACCGAATGTGTATATCCACAAAATGTTATCTTGAAAGATTGATTTTCCACATGAACACCAATTGTAAACAATTGAGTATTCAATCGTAACAATTTTAATTTTTACGCATTTATGAGATTTAAATCTGTGGACTATGATTCCATAACACAGGCACTTGCTAATATGGCACGGGTATCTTGGATGCAATCACACATTAGTTTAAATTCTAAATTATTTAAAATTGGTAAACTTCCATATGTGTGATCACTGTTAGCCTATATATATATATAATGTAGCCTGAAGATGCCGAAAGGCGAAACCCGGGTCGCTAAC